>CAUYRH010156616.1:0-30393 GCA_963574655.1 Perodicticus potto | reverse complement strand
TGCAAAAAAAAAAAAAAAAAAAAACAGAGTAGGATTTGACAAATTTTTTTGAATTTAACTGGACATTGTGGTAAAACCACAGACAGACACAGGCCCACAAATCTGTCAGACAGACACATTCCACACAAGTCAGTGCAGATTGTAAAAAAAGAGAGTCACCTCTTTTTATGGCTATAACTGCCTGTGTTTTGGGAAAAAGCTATTGGTCACATAGTGATCATTTAAATAACTTATTATATACACACAGCAATCTCCTCGAAATAATGCATCTTTGAACATACAATCAAAAGAAAAAATTCAGCAAAAAAATTGTTACATAGTATATGCACACATTGTCTTTAAAACATTATTTACTAATTAGTGTTTCTATCATTGTAGCATCAAAATTCAAAAGATACAATCTTTATGTTCTGTTCTAAAGAGATAATTCTTTTATGTTATCTCAGATTTAGTTATGCAGTGCTTGAAATTATTTTGATGTTCAAATACAGTTGACTATTTTCAGTGCCTGTTCTGAAAAGTGCACCATATATTTAATGCACATTTTAAAACACTAGGCTATTTGATGTGATTTTATCTGCTTAAATATATTTGAGTACATAAAACTGCATTTATATCTGATAGACCCTTATGATGCCCCAGTTGAAAGAGAATATGAAAAATATTTTTGATACATTTGTAGAATGACTGACTAAATCTACAATTTTCTTCAATTTACTTGAATGAGCTATATTGCCTGAATAAAATAAAGTCATTTTCTTTCTGCAGTTATGTTCACTTCACTCATCTTATTGTTTTAATATCCTTTCCTCTTACTGCATTTATTATTTTATTTACTATGAATTATTTTCCTTTACAGGTTTGCTATTATCTATCTTTTTCTATTCCATAGTCAAAAGTAAGCTCCAGAAATATCCAAAACTAGCTAGGATACTCAGTTTTTTTGTTTTTTTTTTTTTTTTGGAGACAGAATCTCACTATGTCACCTTTGGTAGAGTGCTGTGGCATCACAGCTCACAGCAACCTCCAACTCTTGGGCTTTAAGCTATTTGCTTGCCTTAGCCTCCCAAGTAGTTGGGACTACCGGTGCCCGCCATAATGCCTGGCTATTTTTTTGTTGCAGTTGTCATTGTTGTTTTTTTCTTAGCTGGCCTGGGCTGGGTTCAAACCCACCAACTTCGGTGTATGTGGTTGGTGCCATAAGCACTGTGCTACGGGCGCCGAGCCAGGGTACTCAGATTTTGATGTTTCCCCTGTTCCTTTTCCTAAAAGTCTTTTCCTTTTTAGTAGATGGTCATTTATTTTGTATGTTTTCTTAGTGTTAATTGAAAAAAATAATTACCTAAAACTCAAGCAAATGTGACCTAAAAATAAACAAAAGCATCAAAATTGTTTATTAGAGTATTGGTTCAGTTCAGTCAACCTTTCTTCCATTGTGGGCATGAAGGGTTGAGAATAGATTCTGGAACAAATAGACTTGCCTAATATATTCATATTTTTCTAGTTTTCTTGTTGAAGGGTGATAATTACTTGCTGCCCACAGACATTTTGCAGTGTTTTAAAAAACAGATCTTAGCACCATGGTAAACATTCTCTCTGATACATATCCACCTATAAATGAGCTTAACTTCTAATAATTTTCTTTTCAAAAGCTTGAAATTTAATAACTAAAAGTATGCTATTTATATTTATTTATTTTCATTTTCTGTTTTGTTTTGTTTTTAGAGACAGAGTCTCACTTTGTCACCTTTGGTAGAGTGCTGTGGCATCACAGTTCACAGCAACCTCCAGCTCCTGAGCTTAGGCGATTCTCTTGTCTCAGCCTCCCGAGTAGCTGGGACTTACAGGCGCCCACTGCAACACCCAGCTATTTTTTTGTTGCAGTTTGGCAGGGGCCTGGTTTGAACCTGCCACCCTTGGTATATAGGCCCGACGCCCTACTCACTGAACCACAGGTGCCACCTGCTATTTATATTTAATATTACAATTTTTTATAATGAGTATGAGTTACTTGGCTAAACAGAAAAAGAATATAGATACAAGATAAAAAGCATGCAACCCGCAGCACTAGCTGAGACAATCATTTTGTTCTTTCATAAAATACCTTTAAAATAGGACTGAAAGCATGACATTTTTTTGATGCCAGTTGAACTTCCAGATGACAGACAATATTTGTATTCATTCCCTGTGTGTATCTGTATTGCTATGTCACTCTGATCCACTTAGATGGTAGGGATCCTTCACCTCATAAACCTCAAAATCTACATGTAGCCAGGTTGAGAAAAGAAATCTTAAAAGCGAGCTCTGGAATTCATATTAGGTATAAAATATTCTTTGTTTAAGAAAATTGCCTGATGGAGTTCATTCAGTTTCTGAAACCATGGACCAGAGACATCTAGAGATAAGATATTGTGCATAAAAAGTCGAAAGGAGGGCTCGGCGCCTGTGGCTCAACGGGCTAAGGCACCAGCCACGTACACCTGAGCTGGCGGGATCAAATCCATCCCAGACCCACCAAACAACGATGACGGCTGCAACCAAAAAATAGCTGGGCGTTGTGGCGGGCACCTGTAGTCCCAGCTACTTGGGAGGTGGAGGCACGAGACTCACTTGAGCCCAGGAATTGGAGGTTGCTGTGAGCTGTGATGCCACAACACTCTATCCAGGGTGACAGCTTGAGGCTGTGTTTCAAAAAAAAAGTCGAAAGGAGGTAGGGAACGCCCAGGGGGAAATCAGCTAAGACGGGCAATTGGGAAAGCACCGTGCAGAACTCTGGCAGGTGGGGATGGGAGAGATTCCCCACCGGGTGGCAGCTGAAGAATTTCTAAGCAAATGAGTGCTAAATACTCAGCTTTCTTTCTGACACTGATGAGTTAAACTCACTTTAGTAAAATAAAGAAAACATAGCCGTTTGCCTCAGATAGTAGGAGTGAATGTACCAGGGTGATGCCACTCAGAATGAGGTGGTGTGGGATGTGGAAAAGAAGCTTCTACTACGTGGGTTGTGGAGGTGTTTAAACCCAGTAAATTCAGCTGAAGCAGGAAGTCAGTGCAGAGGAGAGTAAGGAGCATGTAAGTGTGTGGGTTCATCACCAGGGAATACAGAGAGGGGTGCCAGCTCCTCACTGCTAAAGGACGGGACTGCAAGCCAGTTTCAAATGCAGATGATCCAGTTGCTATCTGGGTTAGGCTGAATTTATTCCTCACCAGTAACAATAGATTTTACATATAAATTAAGTGTCTAATGTGTAAGTGCTTATTACTCACTATTGATAGATGTGTACAATGCAATCTTGGGCCAGCTCAGGGCAGGTGGAGATTATAATCAGAGGTCAGGCCTGATGTTCTCAGTCTTATATTTTGGGATGATCATGTCTTCTAGGTTTTTGTTTTCTCTTATTTAAAATAGTAGTAACTTTGCACTAGCACATGGATGAATCACGTTAATCAGAATTGCTTAAATCCATTATCTGGGCATTGTCTGTAGATAGCATTCGATGTTATATTGACTGTCCGTATTCAACTCAGCTTTTAGCTCGGGCAAAAGCTCTGTAAGTTGGCAGCCTTCTTTTTAACAGTGGTAGTGAGCGTGGTCTCTTTAAATAATGGCATCCTAAAGTTGCAAATAGGCGTGTGTACTAAAGTGGAAGGAGTGGCTGTTGCAAAACTCTAAAGCTCCTTATCTGTGGGCTGAGCATTGCAGCTATAGTTTGGGAGGAGTAGAGTTCCTGGACAACAACTTTGGTATTGAGCGTGTGGTGAGAGAGTACTAGGACGCTGAGCGCTCTAACATATGGGAAATCATTGTTAATCTAAAGGTAAGTTTTAAATGTATGGCCCAGTTATGGCAAGTAGAGTCATGTGCATAACGATGTTTCAGTCAAGGATGAACTGCATCAACTGGTGGTCCCATGAGATTATAATAGAGCAGAAACATTCCTACAGCCTGATGATGTCATAGTCGCAGTAACATCAGAGCTCAATGCACCGATCACATGTCCGTGATGATGCTGGAGTCAGCGAACTATACCTGCTTACTCTGCCACCAGTCATATGAGAAGCATAGCACGTATAATTATGTACTGTGCATGGTATTCGATATTGATAATAAGTGACTGGTAGTAGTTTATGTATTTACTATACTATATTTTTATCATTATTTCAGACAATACTTATTCTAGTTATAATATATATATATATATATATATATATATATATATATATATATATATGGAAAGGACCTTGGGCAGGAGCTCCAGGAGGCATTCTGGGAGAAGGTATTGTTACCCTAGGAGATGACATTTCATGTATGTTACTGTCCCTGAAGACTTCCCAGTTGGACAAGGTAAGAAGGTGGAAGACAGTGACATTGATGATCCTGACCCTGTGTATGTCTAATCCAGGAGCCGGGAACTTTTTCATGTTTGAAGGCTACCTTAATTTAGCTTAATCAAATAAGGCTGAATTCAAGAAACCTCAATTAGATGTATTTAAAAATATACTTTCATAAAATAATTGCTAAGAATCTAACTACTATGTAACTACTATGTCCTTAATAGTTTAAAAAATGAATACTATTTGTTAATTGTGAAGTTAACTAACCTTTTCACGACTTCATTGTGTCTGCTTTGTGTTGGAAAACATTTGAATATTTGGATGCAGCATAGAGGTCCGTGGTTTCAGTTGATCCTCTAGATGGGTATTAGTCATTTGTAAGCTTAAGGACATCTTGACTTGGGTTAGGTAGGAGAATGTAGATTCCTAGTAATAAGCGGTTGAAAAGCAAAAAAGCATTTTGGGGGCATGTTGCTGAAAGCGTGGGTATTCTACCAACTTTTTCATATTTCAATCGGATCTTTCTTAGCATCAACAATGTCTTAGTTACTTATTTATTTACCTCTCTCCCCTTTTTTGAGATAGTCTCACTCTGTTGCCCTAGGTAGAGTGCCGTGGTGTCAGTACAGCTCATAGTAACCTTGAATTCCTGGGTTCAAATAATTCTCCTGCCTCAGCCTCCCAAGCCCACCACAATGCTTTGTTATTTTTTTTACTTTTAGTAGAGATAGGGAGGGAGAGTCTCACTCTTGCTCAGGCTGGTCTTGAACTCCTGAACTCAAGGGATCCACCCACCTTGGCCTCCCAGAGTGCTGAGCCACAGTGCCCAGCCCAAGCAATGACTTTAAAATGTCATCTACTGAGAACTCAATCAATTCTTTCTGTGTTCTTTGTGTGCCTTGGTGATATCAACTATCGGAGGCTGAAATGCTAATTTGAGTGGATGTCATGATTCTCAAAGTCAGTGGAACTTTCCTGGTGTTTGTCAATGAATAAGTCTATAATAACTGTGTATTCTTCAAATGATTGGCATATATTATGCTGCTGATCATTGATCTTTGCTGAATGGGGAAAAGGTGCATCCGAAATTTCTTTCTGAAAAAGAAATGTTTTGAAAAAAGATAGCTTTTTTTTTTTGGAAATGCTTGGATTTTTTGCCATATATCATATATAGGCTTAGTTTTACCTTACAAGGAAATGTTCAAATTGTTTTGATTTGACATATCACACAGTAATGCTATGTTTCTATAGAAATATTCTTTTAAAAATTCACATTCCTAATTCTGTTCTTTATAAAATTTAACTATCCTCACAGAGATAAAATTTTGGCTAAAACCTGTGCCTACAATAGCCAACACCTTTAGAACGATATACCAAATCCACACTGAATGCCTCCTTGTTCAACGTTAGCATGTAATGAAAATGAGGCTATTAGTGTTGAAGGTATGAATCTGTTCCCAATGATCTGTTCTACAGAGTTCCCACAGCTAGTACTTCCTTGTGGCAAAGAAAATCTTCTGTTATGACACAAATGAAGTGTAAAACTAGCACAGAGTCAGTAGTATCAGTTGATTCATCCCAAGTGATAGGATAATATATATTTTCCCTTTGAAGTAAGGCATGAAGTTGCTCTGTTAAGTGGAAGGCTAATTCATGCTGCTGATCAGTTATGGTTCTCCTTGAAAGGGGTGATTGTGCTTTGAAACATTATCGGGGCCTAGCATTTTGCAACTTAGACAATGTAGTCTTTCACAATTTCTACATCATTGAATGGCTTCCCCCCACCATTTCCCCCCCAAATATAGGCTACTTTATAAGTTGCTTCAGTGGCGTTATTTCCAGGTCTTATTGCTGCTTGAAATAATTGTCTTTGCTTTTTCTTTTTATTTTTTTATTTCAGCAATACAACCTTTTGTACCTCTCCCTCTAATTTAAAATATTTGAGACCCTGCTGTTGAATAGTGAATTTCTTTAATGTTGGTATGGCAGGATCACAAAGGAAGCAAATCATCTTATCTTTAGCAGAACTAAGATAATATTGAGATTCCCTACCCTCATTACGAAATCTGTTTTCTTCCTTCAGTGTTCCCTTGGTCTTCTTTGACATGATGGGCTGTCAAGCAGACAGAATTAGAAAGTACTGTTGAGCTGTGCAACTATTCACAAATTCTACTTCAAACAGAAGCACAGAGCACTCTTGTCAAAAGCTGATAACAGACTGGTGTACTTGACCCACATAAACGCTCGCCATCCAGCCCTGTGCAGTAGTGTTGCCAGTCAGGTGGGGACAATTAGGACTAAATCATGAGCACAGCAGCCGTCAACTGAGCCTTTATGCCTTACTAAAGCTCTAATTGCATCTGTCAATCTGGGAGGGTTATTTCACTGAAAATTAATTCTTTAATATTTTAAATATGTTCATTTTAAAAATAAAATGAAAATATGTATAAAGACAAGCAAAAATGTATTAATAAAACTGAAAGGATTAGTTCTGTAAAATTTGGATTCAGTCAGAAGTTCACTCACACCAAGGCTACTCATGGCCTTAAGGCTGCAGATTTCCCACCCCTGGTCTAGACTAGTATGTTTGCTTATGGCTTTATTTTTAACAAAAATCCTTTAAAAGTGAAAAAAAGACGACATATAAATTTTTAAATAGAAACAATCTTATAGATTATTGGAATATAAAGAAAGAAAATGAGTTCGTACAGCTATACATTGTGTGTGTGTGTGTTTAAGTTAAGTGTTATTACAAAAGAGAAAGTTAAAAAATTGAAAAGTTGATAAAGTAAAAACGTTCAGTAAGCTAAGGTTAATTTATTATTGAAAGAACATTTCAGAAAATAAATTTAATGTAGCTAAAGTGTACAATGTTTATAAAGCCTACAGTACGGTAAGGTAATGTCCTGGGCTTTCACGTTCACTCCCCACTCACTCACTGACTCACCCAGAGCAACTTCTAGTCCTGCAAGCTGCAATCATGGGGGTAAGTGCCTGCTACAGGTGTGCCTTTTAAAATCTTTTATACTATACTTTCACTGTACCTTTTCTGTGTTTGGATCTGTTTAAATACACAAATACTTATGATTGCATTACAATTGCCTCCAGTATTTAACACAGCGGCATTCTGTACAGGTTTGTAGCCCAGAGGCAATAGACTTCACCATACAGCCTCGGGATGTAGTAGGCTCCATCTAGATTTGTGCAAGTACATTCTACGATGTTTGCAAAATGAAGAAATCACCTAATGATGCGTTTTTTAGAATGTATCCCTGTCATCCAGGGATACATGACTGTATTTGACATTTAATCCTGGGGGTATACATATAATTCAAAAGTGTATATACACCTTACTTTATTAAAAACTGCTCTAGATGATAACTTAATTTAGAAATTTCTCGCTTTTCATCTTGAAGTTGCAGCTGGCTTTCCAGCCAGACACTGTCAAAGCAATATTCAAACCCTTAAGAAAGAATAAGATATCTCTGACAGGGGCAAATGCAATGGAAAGATGAAGAAAGATTGGCTAGACACAAGATTAATCCCAATTTAGCTGTAAGCTCAGGCACTAAAACTGAACCACAAACTCACCACAAATGGCATCTTTTTAAACTATTGTTTTACATAGCATTTTTCTGACATTTATATAACAACTTAATTTTTGATGTGAGTATGAAAGTAGAGAAGTTCATGGAAAAAGTAAAAAATAACTAAGAAAAATAAATCTTACGTGAAAGGTTAAGGATGTGAGATTGTGTAGCTTGCTGAGATGAAGGCTAAAAAACGTCTTAAATATATTCAAATATTTTTGTAGGCTTTTTTATTGGGATACTAGCCTCTTTATAAAGAAAATGGAAAAAGGGCTCGGGCTCAATCCCCTAAAGTCTTTTAACTCTTCTGAGTCCCAAGGTCTGACATTCTAGGTCTGGCCTGCTGATTCCTTTCCGATTAAGGTGTCTTCTGGGTGTTCCAGAGTTCAGCAAGTGCTTATTTATCATTTTAAAAATCACATTCTAAGCAAGGTGAGTATGCTCAGATTAACTTATAAAAGTTAAATTAAAGGGTTAAATTAAAGAGCAAAGACAGATGGTTACTGAAAAAGATAGCCAGGTGATTTTGATAAATGAAAAGTATCTTCTGTTCTCCCATCAGCTCTTTACTCTTATTCCTTGATTAGGATTTAACATATTGATTTTTTGTTTCAACACATAACATACAGTTTACTCTCCACTATTTTTAAGTGACCAGTTTAGTAGTATTAACTACATTCTCATTGCATAGATCTCTAGAACTTTTTCATCTTGCAAAACTAAAACTCTATACCCATTGAACAAATGCCCTTTCCCCCCTCTCCCCAACCCTTGGAATATTGGATATTGAGGGATTCTCTTTACATGTTCGTCACCTTCACTCCCCACTCACTCTAGATTTGTGCAAGTACACTCTACGATTCTTAAGTGACAGAATTTAGTTATTTTCTGTCCCCAGTACCTGTCACTTCTTAGATGCTTAATAAATGTCCTTTGAATGTATGTGAGGATGAATAGAAGTCTTTTCAAGTAGAATTGTGGTATAATAGCAAGTTGAAGGTGTGGCTGGCCCTGTTATTTGCCTCCTTAACTTGTCTCTTTCTCTTTTTAACAAAACCCAGATTTCTTTCAAGATGGCAGGCAATGACTCTTGGGGTGGTTCAGTACCCCGTCTGCAGTAGAATCACCTCGATAGCTTTTAAAAAGACTGGAAGAAAAAGTATCCAATGTATCAGCCCTACTATGAAGCTAATTTATAGCTTTCATATGTAGGCTATAACCCAATTATAGTACAAGAATATGGGGAAAGGGGTAAGGAAGGGTGGGTGGAGAGAGGGTAAATGGTGGGATCACACTTATGGTGCATCTTAGAAGGGACAGGTGAAACCTACTAAATGCAGAACAAAAATGTTTTCACATAATAAATGAGAAAATCTCATGAAAGTTATGTCGAACAGTTGGATGAAAATATTTCCAATTGTATATGAAGCCCTCACACTGTACCCCATGATTGCACTAATGTACACAAGTATGATTTAATACTTAAAATAAATTTAAAAAAAGAAAAAAATAAAATAAAAACACAGATTCCTGTCTTCCCCCACCCTATTCTGGTTTAATTGGTCTGAGGTGGGGCCTAATCATTAAAAATTTTAAAAATGCAATAGAGAATCATTATCAGGTAATTGTGTTCTTCTTTGCCAGATATTTCATCCTTGTGGATGGCCAGGTAACCTAGTTCTGGTGGGTAAAACTTTGCTGGATCTTCTGGAAAACTTCTTGTTTCTCTGCTAAAAGGGACAGATAATCAGAGAGCTCAGTGGTGCTGTGCCTTCTTTTTCTGTATTGAGGGCAAATGTGACGCCTTTTGCTAGGATAGCCATCTTGTAATCACCAGAGACTAAGCGAAGTAAGAAAAACATAACACATGAAGAAGAGTGAAGCAGACAGTTAGAAAGAGTCTGGATCCTTAATAACATTGCCGAACCTGGGAACTGCCTACCTTTCCTTGTTAAATAAACAATAGATGTCATTATGGTTTCATCCACTTGAACCTTCGGTTATTACTTGCTCACGCAAGCATTCTGAACTGAAATAAAGAGTGTCCTGGACCAAGCTCATAAACTGAATGCCAATAAATCTCTAGGATGAAATGGTTTTGAGAAAACTTGGCTAACATTCTATAATTATTTGCCTAAACATATAACTGTTATTACAAAAGTCCATGCCATTCCCATAAAACATTTCCTGATGCCACTATCAAAAACAGAGCAAAACTAGATATATTTTAATTCTTATTCAGTTTTACATTATGTTTTTATATTTCTAGTTGTTAATATGAGCATGACAGAATGGCACATATAATTTTTTTTAAAGTAACGTTCATGAAATTGAACAAATATTTATTGAGCATCCACTCAGTGCCAGGGACTGTTTTAGGTGAGCATATGAGAAAACATCAGCTAACAAAACAAATATCCTTGTTCTTAAAAATACTCTTGGCTCGGCACCTGTGGCTCAATGGGCTAAGGTGCCAGCCACGTACACCTGAGCTGGTGGGTTCAAATCCAGCCCCGGCCCACCAAACAATAATGATAGCTGCAACCAAAAAATGGCCGGGCGTTGTGGCAGATGCCTGTAGTCCCAGCTACTTGGGAGGCGGAGGCAGGAGACTCACTTGAGCCCAGGAATTGTAGGTTGCTGTGAGCTGTGATGCCATGGCACCCTATCCAGGGTGACAGCTTGAGGCTCTGTCTCAAAAAAAAAAAAAAATACTCTTGTAGCATTTGTATTATAGTTGGTGGGGTAGCAGGAAAGTGAGGAAATCATCAGCATAATGAAGAAGATACACGGTGTGTTAGGTGAAAAATGCAAAAGAGTGAGAGAGAGAACAAATGAAAAACAAAGAAAAACCCCAAACCCAAACAAGAAGAAAACCTGAAGGGGTATCAGGAAAGCAGAAGAGAATGTGGTTTACTGATTAAGTCAGGTGGAGAAGGCAGCCATGACTCACAAGATTTTACTCTTGACATTTGACTTATCTTTAAATGCTCAGATAAAATATAATTATAGAAAATAAAATGACAGAATCTTAAGTTCTAGATTTGTTTTGGAAATATGTAATATGACCCTCATGCTTCTGCAAAGGACAAATGAAGTTTAAGTTGGTTAACTCCAGATAAAGGGGAAAGGTGGATCCTTGATGATGTTGAGATTATCAATCCTCCTGTCTATCTATTCTCATTAGACAATTTATGATGTGTGATCTTTGAAAACAAAACACTGGCATTCTTTTCTGCAAGTTGGATTAGCAGAATTAAAAACAAGGATTCTTACATTTCATGATGATATTTATTCTAGGTGTGGGTGACATGGCACTTAGCAAGCCCAAAATGGCCCACACTCATTGGGCTGACTTTCTAAAAAAGAAAGAAAGTTCTTAAGAAAGTTCTTCTGTATGTTCATAAATGTGATTTTTTTTAAGTGTTCAGTAAATATTTAATGAGTCAATGAGGTGGCTGAATGTGATAGGACAGCTGTGATCATGCCCTTGCCAATGAGGGCAGTGAAGATCTAAGCGGTTAGGTGACCTAACCCACCTTAGCACATTTAATTAGTGTCTTTGTCCTTTCCTTTTCTTTTTTCACTGTGGTAAAAACACTCAACATGAGCCCTGTTAACAAATTTGTTAACCCCCGTAACAGATTTTTGAGTGCACATATTGTTAATTATAGGCACAATGTACAGCAAATCTATTGAATTTATTCATCTTCATAAGTCTAAGCTCGTTGATTAGCAACCTCCCATTTCCCCTTTCCCAACCCCCTGGCAACCACTATTCTACTCTTTGTTTCTATTTTAGACATCTCATACATAGTACAAATAAAATCACATAATATTTATCCTTCTTTGATTGGCTTATTTCACGTACCATGATGTCCTACCCATAGGTATTGTTTATGGCAGAACTTCCTTCTTTTCAAAGGAAACATTTGACACAGCAGGGCATTACAATGCAACATGTTACTCTATTTGGGGAGAGGGAAAGGGACACAACCAGTAGTGGGCATTTCTCTGACTTACAGCAGCAACCTCTTGTTGCTCTGGGCTCTTGGCTTGCTTTGCTATCAAAGCAAGGAGTTTTGTGAATTCCCAAGAGACCTCACCAACCACAAATGCAAAGAGGTCAGAAGCAGATAAGAACTAGTCTCTCTTTAGGGTTCTCCTCAGATTTTACCTCAGTTAACTGCTTGAGATATTTATAAAAGTCATATATATAGTTGATGAATTTTTAAGTAAAACATTTTAAAAGGGTTTAAAAAGTACTTTTGAGACAATGGGAGAAAACTGGTTATTTAAAGAAATGCCAAGATCTCCATAGTTTTGGACTTGAATATTATTGATATTTAATTATTGTCATCTAAACACAAAAGTTGTAGGAAGCCCAATGAGGTGAATTCTTCACTTGGCTTGTTTTTCTAAAGAAAATTCTTTTAAAAATGTACTAGGGAGTGGGGACTAAACCAAACATGGAAAACCAAGGCGAAAGCGAATTCTTTGTAAAACTAGCTAAAAGCGGGGCACAGATTCATCTTCTGACACACAGCCATGATTAGGGAGCCTCATTCATGTTTTGGGAGGCAATTGATAATCCTAAGGTTTTCCTTATAAAAAATTGTACAGAGCAAACAGAAGTCTCTAGAAGTCAGGGCCTTCTAGGGACATGGTCCAGGGCATGGCTGTGTGTTTTCAGCTTGATTTGGTGTTAGGAAGTGAGAGGAGGATAATAAAGGCACTGTTTGGACTTCTCTATGCTCCATTTTCATCCCTGAGTTATGACAATGGCCTTCTGCTCTGAAGTTTTATGGCACAAAATGAAAACTGTTTATTTTGCCCAGGCTTTAACATCTGACAGAGGCAAATCATCCAATCTTACATCCTAGATAAAGTGTAAACAAAAGTGTGATAAGCTACAACCTGAGGAACAATTTTAAAACATAGTAATCCCTGCAAGTAGTTTTTTTTTTTTTTAAAATAAGGTTTTTCTTGCCTTTCCATTTGCTAGCATCAGCACTAGCATTGCCAAAGAGAATAAGATTTTATGATGCAAGATCTTTTTCCCTCCACTGGTCAACAAAAATTTCAGTAAATAAATTTCAGAAGGAAATTTGTGTCAAATTCCAAGTTGCTTGTGTTGCTTCTATGATTTCGAAAGTGAACACAGCTATAGGTTTTGTGCATGGTTAGGCCTAATTCAATAACAATATTTAGAAACCAGAGAACTTCTTTTTCCTGTCTGCTCCGGGAAAGGTGGGTCAGTAGATGAAGTCTTAAAATGAAATAGCTATAATTAGTTTCCTTTGGAGTTGATGGTATAATTTATTTAAATATAGGTTTTAGCAAGTCTAACATTTGACAAAACAATGACATGATCCCAACTTCTATTTTTGCAAAGTTTATTTTGTGACTACTTTTAAATCACTGTCTGAATTGAAATGACCAATTGTGGGAATTATTGACTTAGGCTTGATGAATTAATAGAGCAAGTTGTTCTTTGAGGACTTATAGGCACAAGAGAAAAAAGAAGTCATTAGATAAAAATCAGGTTTAAAAGTTTCCAATGAACACACGGGAAATTCCCATATTTTCCATGTATGCAGAGTTCACTGGAAGCCCATGAGGTGTGATATCAGCCTTGAGTCAAATAGTCCTAGTTACAAAAATGATAATATTCCCAATTAGAAATTTCTCACAAAACAGATTAGCAGTCTTCTAAGAAATTTCCCCTACAATAAGAAATATATTCTAATTATCTCTTCTAGGCTTCCTTTGTTACAGAGCTTATGGTTAATCTTTGAGCTTTAATGTTCAAACAAAATGTCTACACAGAGATATGTAAAGTTAAATCCAACCCTGATCCCCCCAAAGCATCAATAATTACATATTCTGGATCCAAATTCTGCTTTTGAAATAGATCTTTGAGTCATGAGCTTTGCCAATTTTTCTTACTCTGCTTTTGTTTTTGATGCTTCTATAATAGAAAATGAATCCCCTAAATTTTGGCGAGGCTTTATTACTTCTGTTAAATAAAATTTATATGAGACCTTTGGTTTGGACTGAGCTCCTGTCCTAGGCTTAACAGATCAAAATGGAGTCACTCATGCTAAAATTCTATGCCACCAAGCCAAAACTAAGTTGTTTATCTGACCTTCCCAGAAATACAGAGAGAGAGATAACAGCCAAATCCCCAGACAGGCCAGTTTTAGTTGGCATGATAAGAAAGTCCCCTCTGCCTTAACCTTCACGAGAAAAGTAAACTTGAAACAACCAACCTGTTTTTTATTCTCTTGTTTCTTCTTTTCCAGCCTCTTTCTGTCTGTAAAAACCATGCTCCTCTGCTCAGTTTATCGGAATACTTTGTCTTATACAGTGGGGTTGTGCCCAATTCTAGAACTGCAAATGAAAGCCAATTAAAATCTTTTAAGTTTGCTGTAATTTTGTCTTTGACACTTTTGAAGTCTGATAATCCTGTTTCTATATCTTTTCTTCCCTGGTCAGAATAAGATAATAGCTTTTTGACCTATGGCATCATAGTTATAGTTAGAATGAAGGGAAAATATTCTTCGTACTGCTATTTTAAAATTTATTTCCTAAAAGAGAGGGCCCTAGCACTAACATCTTGCTTTCTATGGTACTGATCATAAAAGTATTTCTGCTCTAACTATCATGCATGACGGTTCTTTTCAGAAGGTCTTCACACAACTAAATAAAAGATAGCCTGCTGAAGTCAATCTCCTTACATGTTGAGCTCTATTCTTTCCTTATTATAGATACCTGGCTCTTTCCCCAGACCTGATCCCCCACAATGTTCAATGCTATACATGGATATTCTTAGTGAAAGAGAAAAATTGTGGACAGCAGTAACCTGAACTCTCAAAATATGGTTGGCACAGCTGCTACAGGAATACATAACAAAAGTAAGTAATCTAACCACATACTGTTACCAGAGTCATGGAGGTTTCCCAACTATTTTTAGTACCCCCCAATAGGTACTGCCCAATAGTATCTACTGAAAACTTGCTACATGCTAGGAAGGATGCTGAGCCCTTTTCATTCACGTTATCTCACTTATTGTCCTCAGCGCCTCTATAACTAGGAGGTTCATTAGCCTCAGTCGACAGATCAGGAAATTTGAGGTACACTGTTAAGGAGGTAGAGCAGAGAACGAGGTTTTTGCTGTTTGACACTAATGCCCAAGCTCTTATTTGCTATACTTTACTTTTTTTCCTTTAAGGGTTGTGCAGTAAATGCTATTAAAAATTTGTAGGCTGGGTGCAGTGTCTCATGCTTGGTATTCCAGACCTTTGGGAGGCTGAGGTGGGAGGATTGCTTGAGGTCAGGAGTTCGAGGCTGTGGTGAGCTAGGATAGCACCATTATACCTAAGACTGGCTCAACAGAACAAGACCGTCTCTTGAAAAGGAAAAAATTGTTGACACATGTTCATAGTTGCATTGAGATATTTTATTAACTTAGATCTCTATACTCATTTAAATTAACATTAAAGATCTATGTATTTAAATGTCACACTCAAAAGCATTTTCTCAAGCCATATATTTTCATCTTATTTACCTTCTGCTTTTTTATTCTGTAACAGAATGGCTAGGGTTATATAGTGGGCAGCTTTGGTTATACAATGAGGGCAGAACTGGAGCTTTACAGTAGTAAATTTGATGTCCTTTTGGGGAGATGTGTGAAAAGACTGTTCTCTTGGTATGAAAATAGGTGAATGGTTAAGCTGGTTAATTTTGTTCAAATCTTTTGTAGCAGGTGCTAGCAACCCTGCCTTACAGGATAGATAGTAAATATTTTAGGTTTGGAGGTCATATAGTTTTTCTTATAACTAACTCCTCTCTGCTGTTGTCATGCAAAAGCAGCCATAGAAAATATATAAATGATGAATAGTCTTCCAATAAAATTTTATTTACAAAACAGACAGCCAGCTTGAGAGTTGTAACTTCCTGGCCCTCTTTTATTACTTTGTCTATCTGATCTGTCAATTTCCAAATACATTTATAATTTATTCTTTATCTCCTTCAAAATCTGTCTTTTGTTACTTTGTAATTTGAAATAAAAGTAGAAAATAGAGGTTGAAAATGTGAACTCTGAGTCAGACAGTCCGTCTCTGTCAGCTCCCTACTCTGTGTGGTAGAGGGTAATAGTATCCACCTCATAGGGTTGTTGAGGATTGAATAAGTTAATACACGGGCAGCTCTCAGAACAGTACTTGGAATATGCTAAACACTTCATAAAGCTTAACTTTATTATTTGAGATGATGTTGTTACATTGGTTGTTGGTACATCTAGTTATGTTACCGCTCTACCTTTTTGATCGCATTCTTTTATCTGTATATAATATATCTTTTTCCTATTATTTTTGGCCTTGAATTCACTCTCATCTGACATTAAAATTGTTTCTCTGGCTTTCTTTTGGTAGATACATGTCTATCTTTTTCCTTCCCTTCATTTTCAACTCTTCCATATTTAAGTGTGTCTCTGTAGATAATTTCTTTTAGCATCTTATTTTTTGTTTATTTTTAAGCCAATCCGATACCTGACTTCTTTTCATTGGTTAGTTTAACTATTTTTGTTTAATTATTGTGGTATTTAGGGTTATTGAAACCATGAAATCCTATTATCTATGTATTATACTCTGTTTTGGTTGTATCTCCATCCTTCATTGGATAAATCAAATTTTCTTCTGTGGGTTAGACAGTGATACATTTTTTAATTTTTATTTACCTGATGGTCATGTAAAATGTGTTATTAAGACCTATACTTACTTATTTTCTCTTTCACAGTTCTTCATTTTATGAATATTTATATCTTCCACCTGAAGATTGTGGCCTCTGAGTCAGGCTGCCTGAGTTTGAACCTTAGCTTCGCTGCCTCTTGCTCAGCTTCCTTAGCCGCTCTGTGCCTCAGTTTCCCTATTTGTAAAATGGACTCTCATTCCCTCTGACTGTAGCTTCCACTTCTCTCTTCCCTCATGAAAGCTCATAGTATTATTTCTAGATTATTATGTATATTTTATTTTTAGTACTTTTATTTCTACCTTATCATGTATATTTAATTTTTTTGACCTTGATAAACACTGAATTATTTGCCCACCCTAACTTCCCATTCATATTTTGGTTTTATTTCTTTTCTTCCTGTCAGAGTGATTTTTCTAAGAGTGTTTACATAGTAGCTCTTTGTGTGGTAAACCTGAGACTTTGCATACAAAGAATATCCTTATTGCTTTCTCATATTTTAACAATAGCTTTATTGGACATCAAATTCTAAGTTCAATGTTCATTTCTTGGAATACTTTAAAAAAATTTTTTCAGGGCAGTGCCTGTGGCTCAAAGGAGCAGGGTGCTGGCCCCATATGCCGGAGGTGGTGGGTTCAAACCCAGCCCTGGCCAAAAACTGCAAAATAATAATAATAATAATAATAATAATAATAATAATAATATTTCATTATCTCTAGTGCAACTATTATAAAAACTGGTAACGACCTGAATTTTGTTTTTTATGGTTGAATTGCTCTTTCTTTAGGGAAGCTCTTAGCATTTTTTCTTAGACTTAGAAGTGTTTGAGTTTTCCTCATTGAGTTAGTATTTTTTTTCTTTTCTCTCTTCTGCTTGGCCCTTTACAATCACAGATGTTTCATCTTTAATTTTGGGAAATGTCAGTCATTAATTCTTAAAATATTTACTTTCTTCTATTTACTTTGTTATCTTATTCTTGGACTGCCATTATATTATTACAGAGATGGTAACACTCTATTCTTGTATCTCTTACATATATAGTAGAGTCTTCATAGTTGACCACCTCCCTATATTGACCACCTTCTTACGTTGACCTAATTCTCAGAGATCAGACATACACCATGTGTATATATTAGTATGATAGGCCTAGTTCCTTATGTTGACCATCTTGTTTGTTACATTCCCTTAGGTAGTATTATAAAAACCACTGTATTTATAATATCCTTCATATATTCCATCTATTAAGTTATTCTTAATTCCTCTGGGATGGTTGTTTTTCTTGACTTTCCAGCTACCTGTTAGTTTTCTGCTGTATCCATGGTGCCTATCATAATTTTTCACTGGTTTTTTAAAATTCTTGTTTCTGTATCATGTAACCCATATGTGATTTTATGTTTACCTTAAATTCTTACATTGTTTCTTCCATTAATTCAGCTCTATCTGCTATGTCTTATTGTTTGTTGTCTTTTGTTTTATAGCACTCATGTCTTTCAAATGCTCTTTTTCCTTCTGAGCTTATATTATTCCCAGGGGAGAGGGAGTATTTGCTACTCTGACTTATAATGAGTATCCAGGGGATAAGTCCAAGCCCAGGTTCCAGTGTGTAAACCTGGTGAATTTGGGATGCCATTTCTTCCCCCATGGAGGAAATTTGAGATGCTATTTCCCCGATACACTGGATCCCCAAGGATCTTTTATGGGTTTTATGTTAGCCTTTTAAAAATACATGATTCCTACTTGGTTGTTTTTGTTTTGTTTGTTTTTGCTTCTTTAGGATTGGGTTCAGGACAGACAGCGAGCAGCCTGGACTAGTTTAGTGTTATGTCTCAAGTGTACATTCTTTATAATATCACCACTTGTCAAGCTTTATCCCTATGTTTGAAAAGGACAGTGTATAATATGGTTGGTTTCCAGAGTTCTGTAATTTTGATAATTGATGCATATGACTATATACTTGACTTGACCACAGTAGTCATTCTCTCTGGGGACCACTGACAGGAACACAATGTTAGATTGCAGTTCAGTGTGCTTGTTGTATATGGATTTGACTCAAATTTTCTTTCTTGATGGGCCCCAAAGGAGCAATACTTTACTTGCAAGGACATAATTCATGTACTTGATTGATGATTTGTTTGGTTCTATCTCTAGTAATCCTTACCAGTCTTGATGATTTATTGTGACAGGAAAGTCACATCTTAACAATTTATGTTATTTTAATAAAAAGTTTAAATTGAATTTTACTTTCATTGATTTCTACAAAGTCAAGCAATTCACTTTAGCATTATACATCCTGCACCTACACCAGATCCATCAAGCAATGATGATGAAGGATGACCTCTTTGTGTTCTGTTCTTTTCATTTTCATGCAGCTTCCTACTTTTCCAAGTCTGCTTGCGGGGAGATTTGCTCTATAAGGCTGGTGGTAAGCCTTTTAGAGTTCATGTAATATCTGTCTTCTGGGAGGAGAAAATATTGGATTTAAATGGAAGGTTAAATTATGTTAGGTTTTAAAAAAAACTGTTAAGATTCTGAATGATAGTTAATTTGACCGATAAAAGAGGTAGCATTAAGTTCTAAAACTTACAGGCTGAAATCATCTGCAAAATCTTTCTCTAGAGGTCTTTAAATACAAGGATATATTTCCATCTTTCTAAGGTAACTGGCTTAGGGGTATTTTTAAAGGTGGAAACATTGAGGTGATATCTTTTCCAACTTTATTGGATCCCTTTGATTGAAACTGCTCTTCAGTTTTGATGGAAAAATGTACCTTTTTGAAAAGTGCTTTTGTGCCACTGATTTATTTCAAGGGGTTGTAGGTAAAGATAGACAGACTGACTTGAAGGAATTATATGTAATCTGAAATCGTGTATGTGTGTTAACCATTTCTTTTTCCCTATCTCTCCCAGTCATTTGTGTCTCTTATTTTTGTTCTAACAAATTCTGAAAATATCTGACTTTCTTTCTATTCCTCTCTAGCCCTAGCATATACCTGTCTTAAGACTTGCCCTGTATGTATACCCATTTTTTTTTCTCTTTCTAACCTATCCTCTTCCCTTTCTCAAACAAGCACTTTGTAATAGCATAGACTAGAAAATACATATTTCTGAGAATGGCTTAACTTTTCCCTACTTTTATCAATTATTGTAATAGTCTTGGCCTCTCTCTGCCCCCTCTCACATTTCTCTCAGAGGAGTAAAGTGAATTATTTCCCTGTTAAACTTGAGAACAGGAAGTGGGCATGGAAGGCCCAGACCCTTCCCCTTCCTTTTTCTCATGGGGTTCATTTGTCCTAGTTGCTTGTAAGAGAGCATGCATTTTGTTCTGCGCTTCCATTCTGTAAAATTTATAGGAGCAGCTTGCTTCCATCTGTGGCTAGGGAAGCCTTGATTGTTCCAGCACTTCCTGTGACTGAGTGAGGAAGGATTTCTAATTTTTAGGTTCTATTTACTGAAATTACTGTGTTTAGATTTAAAACTACCATTTTATTCTGTGCCTTCTATTTGTTTCACCCATCCTTTGTTTCTTTTCCTTTCCTATATTATATTCTTTTGGATTTAATTATGATTTCATTGTTTAAAAAGCCATGGTTTGGAAGTTATAGTAAAAAAATTCTTTCAGTATTTACTTTCAAAAGCAAGGACATATTTGTAATTATCACAAATATTCAATAATTATTTGTAAAAGTTTGGTGTTAAACAATATTTTTACTCTTCTCCCAGACAATATAAGAAACCTTAGAATAGTTTAACTCCCTTTATTACTTTTCTAACTTACTTGTTACTGTTGCCTGATACTTTGTTTTAAATATTTTAAATGTCATAAGCCATTGTTTTTATTTCATACAGCTAATATTGTTTCCTAGTTGCCCATTTGTTTGCCATCATTTTTGTTTGTTTTTTTTGAGACAGAGTCTCACTTTGTTGCCCTTGGTAGAGTGCTGTGGAGTTATAGCTTACAGCAACCTCAAACTCTTGGGCTCAAGCGATCCTCTTGCTTCAGTTTCCTTAGTAGCTGGGACTACAGGTGCCTACCACAGCGCCTGGCTAGCTTTTAGAGATGGGGTCTTGTTCTTGCTCAGGCTGGCCTTAAACTTGTGAGCTCAAGCAATACACAGCCCTCGGCCTCCAGACTGTTAGGATTACAGGTGTGAGCCACTGTGCCCAGACCCATTTGTTTACTATCTGATTGCCCTTTATTTTTTGTTGCATTTTGGAGCTTCCATTAAAGATCATTGTTCTTTTGCATGAAGTATATTCTTTATAATTTCCTTTTGCGTGAGTCTTTTGGAGATAATTTAGTTTTTATATGTATTTTTAAATCTAAAAGTATCAGTATTTTCTCTTCATTTTTGAAGGTATTTAAAAAGTGGGTATGGAATTCTAGATCAGTAGATCAGCCAGTGTTTCCTGGCTTCCATTGTATTTATTTCTAGCTTTTTTTTGAGACAGAGCCTCGAGCTGTCACCCTGGATAGAGTGCTGTGGCATTACAGCTCTCAGCAACCTCCAACTCCTGGGCTCAAGCGAGTCTCCTGCCTCCGCCTCCCAAGTAGCTGGGACTACAGGGGCCCGCCACAACGCCTGGCCATTTTTTGGTTGCAGCCATCATTGTTGTTTGGCGGGCCCAGGCTGGATTCGAACTCGCCAGCTCAGGTGTACGTGGCTGGTGCCTTAGCCTGTTGAGCCACAGACGCTGAGCCTATTTCTAGCTTTTGATTGTTTGAAGGTCTTTTTATTCTGGTTGCTTTTAAGATTTCCAATTAGTCTTTGTTTCCTGCCATTTGATTTGATATGTCTACATGAGAATATGGAGACATCTTACTTGGAATTCATTTGACTTTTTGAATCTGTGGATTAATGACTTTCATTAGTTTTAAAGTATTCCCAGCTTGTATCTTTAGATACTGCCTCTGACATATTAATTTTTTTTTTTTTTTGATAGAGTCTTACTCTGTTGGCTGGGCTAGAGTGCAGTGGTGTCATTATAGCTCCCTGCAATCTCAAACTCTTGGGTTCAACCAATCCTCCTGCCTTAGGTGGGACTAAAGACATGGACTACCATACCTGGCTAATCTTCCTTCTTTCCTTCCTTCCTTTCTTTCTTTTCTTTCGTAGAGATGGCGGTCTTGCTCTTGCTCTGGTTGGTCTCAAACTCCTGCCCTTGAGCAATCCTTTTTCCTCAGCCTCCCAAATTGCTAGGGTTATAGGTCTGAGCCATGACGCCCAGAGTCTCTCCTCTTCTTCTGGGAGTAAAGTGAAACATTTTAAATAAGTTCTCAACATAGCCTCTCAGTATCTTTCTTTTATAACTTTTCTGTGCTATATTCTAAATGGTTTCTTTTAACATATCTTTCAGTTCACTAATTTTCTCTTTGTTTCTAATATATTGTTCAAACCATTCATTGAATTATTAATTTTGGGAATTTTAGGTTCTAGATTTAGTAGTTGCTTTTCTTTTAGTCTTTTGTTATTTGCATAGTTTTCAGTTTCCTGCCTCAAATTTTAACTTTGACCTTTTTATTTTAAAACACAATAAACACAGGTTTTTTTGGTTGTTTTGAAATTTTTAGTGGTTTTTTTTTTTTAATAATTTTATTGAATCATACACATTCTTCTCATCAGCCCAGGGAACATATTCCAAAATTTAGTGGTTTTTGTATGACAATTTAATTCATCATGCATTAGTGGATTGTTTCTGTTACCTATTGCTTATACTGCCTTTTTGCTTAGGGTGTTTTGGTTTTTGTGTACTTGGTTATTTTTAAGTCTTTATTGGTTATTGTATTTTAAAGATACTTAGAGAACTATTTTGATTTCTAGATGATGGTGCCTTCTTCAAGAGAAGAACTTCATTTGGCTCTCTTGGTGTTTTGGAGAAAGAACAGACTCTGGGAACTTCTTACTCTTGGTTCAAAACTTGAGATTCCTGGATATCCAGGTGATGGGAGGCTAAATTACAAGTCCATATTATGCTTAATTTATTTGCAGTCCAACACTACTCTGAAGGCATACTTTTCATGATTCTAGTTGAAATTGGGGATTAATTTATCAGAGTCGCAGCTAGGCTTTGATGTTTCCTTGGTTCTAAGAGGGCTTAAAAATACAGATCTGCTTTAGAATCTCTTTTCCATCATTGACAAGTGTCTTTGGAAAAAATCCATATTTGAATGGCCGGGTTTACCTTTCTTGTCTTTCTCTTTTAATTTTGGCCTACCAATACCTCAATTTTCTGTAAGTTTTTTTGGGAGGGGTACATATTTCTTAGTTGTCCTTAGTAAGAGGGTCAGTTCAAATGACTCTTGTTCACTGAGAACCCTCTGTCTACAGAGATCAGAAACTTTGGTTTGCTCTTGGCCATAAACTTTGCTTGAGGGTAAAGGCAGTAGAGAGGTCAGTATTTCTACTATGCATTGCTTAAGTTGTGTTTTTCAAGTTATTGTCTGATTAAATACAACCAAATTTTTTGGGCTTTCTCTGGGATGTAAGCCAATCTCTTTTTCTCTAAGCATTTGTTTCTGAAATTAAAATAAGTTTTTCAAGACAGGTATGTCCTCTTATGCTGTGCTGTTAGCATGTATTTTTGTAATAAAGTCAATGTGGAGTCATTAAATGATTTAGAAGCTAAGGAAGAAGATGAAGAGGTTGTGTAATATATGGTAAGATAGTCATTGAATTTGACATTCAAGAATTCATAGGCTATATGAATAAGAATAATTGTTGATATGGTGGTAAAAAGAATGAACGGGAGCTGAGGGAGAAGAGATAGCAAATGGAAATGTGTTTTATAAAAAACTTGATTAGGGAGGAAATGAGAGAAACAGAGTAATAGTTAAAAGGGGACATAGGAGCAAAAGATAATTTAAAGATGAGAGATGAGCATATTTCTATGCTGAGAAGAAACACCTACTTTGAAATGAGAAGGTGAGGTTATGAGAGAGATAACTGATAGATAATTATTCGATGGTTATAGACCCAAGAGTAGAAGAGAGTTGATCTTCTGCTGAGAATTTGAACACAGATTCCATTGAGTTTGTTTACTTCAGCATTAGGAACTCTTAGGATTTAGTATAAATGTCAGATCCTAGGGTAATAGTCTGTCTGAGCTGCTATAACAAAATACCATAAATAACAGATACTATTTCTCACAGTTCTGAAGGCTGGGAAGCACAAGATCAAGGTGCTGGCAGATTCGGCATCTGCTGAGGTTCCTGGTTCATAAGCAGCTGTATTCTTGCTGTGTACACACATGGTAGAAGGAGTGGGGAAGTTTTTTGGGATCCTTTTTGTAATGGCACTAATCCCATTCTTGAGGACCCTTCCCTCATGACCTAATCATCTCTCAAAGGCCCTACTTCCTAATACCATCTCAGGGATGTTAGAACTTATATGAATTTTGGTGGGAACAAACATCCAGTCTGTGGCAGTAAGTCACCTTATATATACCCCTAAGACAAGTTAGACATCCTTGTAATGTGTACTGTGTGTTATCGCCATTGAATCCTAGGATAGGGTTACTTATGCTTTCACCTAACCAGAATTGGAAGTCCTTGAGATAACTGCCATCCCCTTTTGTGTTTGTACATACAGATCAATAGAATAGATTAGCAATGGCATTTTTCAATTTCCCTGTGGTACAAAGCTTTTTAATGTATCTCTGGACCCAACTAGTAAAAATAAAAATGACATTCCTGGAGTGATTTAACAACTGATTTGTACTTGAATTTAGATTTTACTTGTGGTGATGCATCCTTTTGAGGTCTCTTTGCTCTTGAAATAAGTTCAAAGAGCAATGAATTTAGCTTCTGCCTTAAGGAAGTTACCCTGCCTTAGGTTCCAGGGTAGATGGGACCATAGGCATGTGCACTTGGCCATGCAACAGCATTTTTGACTATCATGTAGTTGGTAGTGGAGCACAAAGGATAATATTCCATGGCAAAAATATGGATTTCTATAACTCAAAATCTAAAAGTAATTCAGAAAAATTAGACTGAATATAAAAGTTTTAGGAATCTCTTAATCATTTGTTTAATTCACCTTTCCTTTCTATGTATGCACAATGGAAAAATAAAAATTCTATACATAAATCTGAAAGAGCACTCTCAAATTAAAATTAAAATTGTAATTGAAGATAAAATGTCATAATTTGAGAGATTGCTAATCGGTTGTGTAGTATTTTACTGATTAAATGCACAATAATTTATTTAACTGATCTGTTATTGATGGGGATCACTTAGATTATTTTTATCTTTTGCTTTTATAAACAATGCTACAATGATTAACCTTGAACATAGATCATGATGCTTATAGATTTGCAGGATGAATTCCTAGAAGTGAGATTTGTATATACATTTAATTTTTTTTTTTGTCTTTGGGCCATTTTATTGTGTTGTGGTTTTTTTTGTTGTTGTTTGTTTTAGAAGACCTTTATGTATTCTAAATATTATCACTTTTTCTTTTTTTTTATAGGCTCAGGTTCATTGAGGGTACAAAGAATTAGGTTACACTGTTTACAGTTACTAGGTAAAGTCCCTCTTATAATTATATCCCCTCTCAAGAGGTATGCCATACGCCATGATCTTCCCATCCACCTCCCTCCTCCTCTCTTCCCATTCTCTTGTTCCCCCACCCTCTACCTTGGGCATATATATACACACATATATATATACACATATATTTGGCTTCATATTAGAAACGAATACATTGAATACTTGCTTCTCCATTCTTGTGATACTTTTACTAACTACATTTAAAATTTTGATGAATCTTCCTAATTAGTTTCCAAAGATCCAGTTGGTATTTTTTTCTTGTTGTTTGCGCTTGTCTCAGATTTATAAATTAACTTGGAGGAGAATTACCATCATTACTTACTGATGATGATTTTTGGTAGTTTTCAATTTATCTTTTGGTTCTTTTAGAGTATCCTTTCCCTTATTGTGTGTTTTGCATATTATTTTATCTTTTTGGTTGCTATTGAAAATCAAGTCTTTCCTCTAATATAACTTCATGCTGGTTGAAGTTAATAAAGGTAATTTTTAAATGCTATAAATCAGTCTCTTTCAAACTTTATTGAAGAAAATGTACATCATGTTAATTAAAAATTTATCAAGATTATGAAATCCTCTCAGTGAGAAAAAAAGATTAGTTAATAACAGAGGGCCACTTTCCAAATTTCTTAGAGAAAAACAATGTTTTATTGGTGCCATAAAAATGTGTAATGAGAGTATGTAATCATGTGTTTATGTGAGTCTTTTTCTGGCTGGTGAATAATGAACAGATTTGGATGTCTGTACTGTTCTTGCACCTGATTTTAAGTTTAGTATTGTACCTGAGCGTCATGCTCAAAACATTCATACTTGGTTACCATTGACCATTACTCCGTTGAAGATCAAAACTACCTGGACCTTGGGTAGCAGCCAGATCATTTGGCAACATTCATATTTTACATATAATTTTCTTGAGGAGTCTTTGGCAAGTAAAATGTTCAATTCCATTGAATAGATTTGCAAAGAATTCTTAAACAATCTGGCTTTTTCATGACTCCACCTCCCCTCTCCATCCCACCTTCATATTTTCATTAGGGAAGGGTGTTTTTCAGCTCTAATGTAAATCAATTTGAAAGGCCACATGCTGTCATATTAGAGATTTGACATCAGTAGCTTGCTACTTCATTAGACTGGGGCCAGCAAGCTTTCTCTAAACAGAAGCTACTGTTTTTCCCCATAAAACTGTGTTCTATACTAGCACGTACAGCTTCATTAACTGTGTCAAACATGGAGTGACATTTCTGATTATGAAAGCAGTGATGATTCATACCATCAATATATGTGTTTTTTCACATAATACTTATTAAGTTTTCTTCTAGTATAAAAACTAAAAAGAACAAAACAAAAATATCATATAATTTCACTATTTTGGTAATCTTCATTGCTTAAAAAGCAAAATAACACACATATGAGGTTAGGAGATTTAAACAATCCAAAGAGAAATGAAATGAAAAGTAATTTTTTTTTTGTCTTTATATCTTGACCCTTTATCCAAATTAAATATGAACATATTCTTATTTACTCCCCAGGCATTTTTGCAGATATGTGTACAATTTTGCAGATATGTGCACACACTCACACACACACATACTTACCTCTTTTTAGAAAGGAAATTACTCAAAATAAATCACATTAAATACGATATTTTGCTCTTTCTACTTTTCACTTATGTCTTAGGCATCTTCATGTGAACACATGCAGATCTAGTTTATTCTTTATGGACAACAAACATATGGGCACATGAACATTTAGATTTAAAAAAACTTTAAACAATACAAAATACATTTGGATTTGGGACACTTCTGAGAGTATATGTGTAGATTAGGGCAGGCAGTGTAGCATAGTGATTAATATCATGGACTCTGGTGCCAGCCTGGAGGCTGAATTTATTATTTCTCCTATTAGCTATGTGACTGTGCGCAAGTTATTGAACCTGTCTATGCCTTACTTTCTCCTTGTCAAAGGAACTTAAGGTTGGTATACACCTGACCTGGCATCATAGTCCACTTGTACTGCTATGACAACATACCACAGACCAGGAAATTTACAGAGAACAGAAATTTATTTCTCATAGTTCTGGATGCTGGGAAGTCCAAGATCAAGGAGTAGCAGGTTCTGTTGTTTAGTGGGGGCTAGTTTCTGCCTCTAGGATGGCATCTTTAGCTTTGAATCCTCAGAAGAGAGGAATCTGTGTCTTCACATGGTAGAAGGCAAAGAAGAAGAGAACAGAATGCTGTGTTAAACCTCTTTTATAGGGGCCCTAATCCCATCCAAAAGGGAGGAGTCCTTATTGCCTTATCATCTCTTAAAGGCTATATCTCTTAATACTATTACATTGGCAATATTTGAATTTTGGAGGGGACATATCCAAACTATAGCAATTGGTGTGAGTGTCAATATACATAAAGAGGTTGGATATGTGCTTACCATATAGTAAGTATATAGTCAACAAATGCTAGCTATTGCTGTTGTTTTTGCTACGATGGTAAAAATCTGTGATACCTACTTGTTAAAAGCCTTTATTCTGGGACAAGAGAAGAGTTGGAAATGAAGGAGATGAAAGGAGACAGAGGAGGAAGAGAAAACAATAAAGGACAGAAAGAGTAGAGAAAAGAGGGAGATGCGATTGGAAAGAGAAAGCTGGAGAAGGGAGAGGATGAGAGTGAACAATGGAGATGAAGGAGAGCTAGGCAAGCGCTATGTAAATGAGGATGGAAAACAAGGATCAAAGGTTTGGAGAATATTTGAAAGCTCACACAGACAGGTCTGGGACTCCCGTTATTACTGTAATCATTCCTTTGAACCCAGGTAGCAGCGAGGTATGTCATCTTACCCCTCAGTTCATGGCACCTTGTCCTTGAAAGGCCCCTTTCCTGTTCATTTGCATGTTTATTTGTGCACTCATCATGCCCTTTTATCCCCATTTCCAACTCTTTATTTCCTTCATGTGCTGGGGCCCAAGAGTTTGAGGTTGCTGTGAGCTGTGATCTCACAGCACTCTACTGAAGGTTTTAGAAGCAGCAATCTGATAGGGAGGTTGTAGGAGGAAGATAAGCAACTTGGCTTAATGCCACATTGTCATGGACACCAGAGATAATATTTGAAACATATATTTTCTGATTTATTTTCATTCCCTAAAAATTTTTTCCCACTCATAGACTTTTTGAGGCTTTATCCCTTACTGGGAGGAAATAGATTCCATGTAGAGCAAAACCTAAACTTTGAAAACTGTCTTCAGCCTTGAGATAATTGTCCTAAAAGCTAAGTTTTCAAGGGAGAGGACAGGGATTTCTAAGTTCTAAAAATTTTAAATATTGAGAGAAAAACTGGATGTTTAAATACTAAATTTATTTTGAGCTTCAGTAGACAGATGCCTTAAGGGAAGAAAATGGAAAAATTTGCCTTTTTTCATGTTCTGAGAGAAGCGAAGAGGTGCCAGGAGGCCAGACAGTGTTCCCACTTCTGGCTCCCTGGTCTAGGTGAGAAGGAGCTTGGTGGCAGTGTGTGTGGGAAATCTCAGTGAAGTGGGGAATTGCTTCTTGCTTTTCACAGAGGTAGTGGAGGGGTGGTGTATTTGCTTCCTGCTACTGCTGTAACAAACCACTAAAAACTTAGTGGCTTAATCAACACAAATGTATTAGCTCACAGTTCTGGAGAGTGTAAGTGCAAAATGGGTCTCACTGGGCTAAATTAAGATGTTAGTAAGACTGTGTTTCCTTCTGAAAGCTCTAACAGAGAATCCATTTTCTTGCCTTTCTCACTTTCTAGAGGCTGCCTGCATTCATTGGCTTATGCTCCCTCCCTCCACCTTCACAGGCAGTGATGGTCTGGTTGATTTTTTTTCATATCACACCAGTATAACTCTGATACTTCTGCCTCCTGTCTCCACTTTTAAGGGCACTTTGATTATTTTGTACTCATCCATATAATCTAAGATAACCCTCTCTTCTCAAAGTCACCTGACTGGTAACCTTGATTTTCTTTTCTTTTTTTTTTATTAAGTCATATATACATAGATCATGAATACATTAATGCCTTTGTGGGATTCAATGTGTTGATTATTTGTACAAATTGGAGTGCTTACATCCTACTAAATAACATAGCTTTCACCTCATTTACTTAATCACAGTGTTAAGACATTTGTGTTCAATACTTGATTTGACTTGTTCCCTTGCAATATGCTCCATAGCTGTGGTCCCACCATTAACCCTCCCTCTATTGAACCATCCCCCTCTCTTCCCATCACCCTCCCATTCCCTCCTTCATCCTGGGTTATAGTTGTGATTCATCTCTCATATGAAAGTGTGAGTGATTATAAATTGGCTTTATAGTGGTACTAAGTACATTGGATATTTTTTTTTCCATTCCCGAGATACTTTACTAAGAAGAATATTTTCCAGCTCCATCCATGTAAACATAAAAGAGGTAAAGTCTCCATCTCTTTTTAATGCTGCATAGTATTCTATGGTATACATATACCATAATTTATTAATCCATTCATGGGTCGATGGGCACTCAGGCTTCTTCCAAGACTTGGCAATTATGAGTTGAGCTGCAATGAACAATCTGGTGCAAATATCTTCATTGCCAAGTGATTTTTAGTCTTTTGGATATACTCCTAGAAGAGGAATTGCAGGATCAAATGGCAGTTCTATTTTTAGATCCGTGAGTGTTCTCCACATTTTTTTCCAAAAGGAATGTATTAGCTTGCATTCCCACCAGCAGTGCAAAAGTATTCCCTTTTCTCCACATCCATGCCAACATCTGTAGTTTTGGGATTTTGTGATGTGGCCTACTCTTACTGGAGTTAGATGATATCTCAAAGTGGTTTTGGTTTGCATTTCTCTAATGATTAAAAACAATGAGCATTTTTCCATGTGCTGTAGGCTGTGCGTCTGTCTTCTTCAGAGAAGCTTCTGTTCATGTCTCTTGCCCACAATGAAATGGGATCACTTGTTCTTTTCTTATCAATAAGTTTGAGTTCTCTGTGCATTCTGGTTATTAGACCTTTGTCGGAAATATAACCTGCAAAAATCCTCTCCCATTCTGAGGGCTGTCTGCTTGCTTTACTTACTGTGTTCTTAGCAGTGCAGAAGCTTTTTAGATTGATCAGATCCCTGTAATGTATTTTAGATGTTGCTTCAATTGCCTGGGGGGGGGGGGTCCTCCTCATAAA
>CAUYRH010156612.1:0-82228 GCA_963574655.1 Perodicticus potto | reverse complement strand
GGTTCAAATCCAGCCCGGGCCCGCCAAACAACAATGACGGCTGCAACCAAAAAATGGCCAGGCGTTGTGGCGGGCGCCAGTAGTCCCAGCTACTTGGGAGGCAGAGGCAGGAGACTCGCTTGAGCCCAGGAATTGGAGGTTGCTGTGAGTTCTGATGCCAAGACACTCTATCCAGGGTGACAGCTTGAGGCTCTGTCTCAAAAAAAAAAAAAAAGAAAACAGAAAAGATCAGAAATAAGGCCATGTGCATATCTGGAAAAACAGCAGTGATTAACCTGTGATTTGCTGCTTTGTCACGTCTTCCAACACCAGGAGGAGCCGCTTCTCAGAGTGGATGCAGCAGCGGGTAAAGAGGGAAGCCATCTATGGTAGAAACCGGACATGTAGTTTAAAAGGACATCTGCAGACAGAAAATGCTGACAGTTTGCGGACATTTGAAAGTTGGCTAATGTCCTGTTGTCATTGTGCCCTTGGCCTAGGGACTGGCCCGTGGCTTGCTGGCCCCGCTCTCAGTACCTCCTGCCCAGAGGTTTTCACAGTACCTGACCGGCGTCCCCACCACCAGTTGCTGTGTGATGAGCTCAGCCCTGTGTTGGCAAGTTATTTAACTTCTTGGTGTCCCATCTTCCTCGCGGTGAAGTCAGGATAATAATAGCACCAGTCTTGTAAGTTCTTATGAAGGTTTGTGATTAGTACACAAGTTATCAGGAGACACAGTAACTGTTAAGTACATGTTCATTTATTCCGAAATACACATATAACCAGACACCTTGGTATCTCTCCCTGGGTCTCTCTGCCCTGAGGCACCCATAAAAAGTTGATTCTCATGCCCCCAAAGTGAGACCCCTCTTGTGTTGTCCATTACATGGCATGTTTGCTTTCATAGGAAATGTATTTATTAGGTAAATGGGAGAACCTCCAGGTTCTCTCCAGGAAAACTTGGGGTTCTAGATGTCACCATTGTCATCAGCATTGTCCTCAACATCATCATAACTGGAATAGCTCTGGTTTCATGCAGCCCCAGCCATATAGTAGTAACTTTATGTGCATTCCCTTTAAATTCCCCTCCCATACACACACTCACACCTACCCTATAAGGAAGAGTGGGAGGGTGACAGGTTACTCAACTCACTCCAGGCCTCAGGATTCCTTAGCAATCCTGGCACAGCTCCAAAGACTGCATCACTGACAGGTGAGTCCCTCGTACCACTCAGGAGTGGAGAATCAGGAAAAGCAGGGATTCAGGAGGGTTTTGTGTGTAATTCAACCAGTCTAAGGGCATGGGCCAGAAAACGCAGGACTGCTGGTCTCAGGCCTGCCCCGGAGTGGAAGCAGCTGGATTCTGCATGCACGCTTCCTGTCCATAGCCAGCTACAGGCAGCTCCTAGTCATCTAGATTCTTTTGTTTAAAAATCATCACAGAATATGGAGATGACTCATAGTGAAAAAAATTGAATAAGATATGCTTAAAACTTAAACCAAGGTGAGCATAACATGGCCTTTACATGCCCATTCTAAAGATAATTCAAGGTCATAGAAAACCCCAGAGAAAAGATTCTCATACCTATTTGTCTAGGTCCAAAAGAAGGAAAATCCTATCCTTTTGATCGTCCTGCCTTCTCTGGCGCTGGGCTGTCACAGTGAAGCAGAGGATGTTTTATACGTATCTGTTCTGAGTGTTTGGGCTTTGAATGTGAGAACTGTCTGCACTGTGTTTTTCATTTGCAGATGGTACTAATCTGGGGGGAATTTTTCCTGCAACCGTCCCTCATATCACATCACAATCCAGAAGACTCCTCTACCCACGTTGCTGTGGCCTGGGCAATGATGTGCTTGACCCAGCACTGCAGGGCAGGGATTGTGCTCCCTCTAGATTCTAGAGAGTTCTGGTTGGATTGCAGAGCTCAGGCAAGGAAAAGCCAACAGCAGATCAGAAGGAAGTTGGGCCCCCAGGAAGGGGGAGTAGGCAGGATGCTTGGCTGGTCTCAGAAGATTCCTTCTGATTACAAAAATAGATGTTATTGCATTTTGTGTGATCAGAACAGCTAAGGGTGCTGGCAGATCTTATCCACTGTGGTTTTCCTGCCCATCTTTTGCTTTCAGGATTTATGCCCTACAAGTGAGGGTTTCTGCTGCAGGGCGTTTAGCCCTTCTCACCATCCTGTCCTTTTTCAAATTTAAAAATCTTGGAATTTTTAATGATGGCAGAAAATATATTACCTTAGCTATTTTTCACTAGATATATCATGACAGAGTATAAGAGGCATGTATGAGTTTATCAATTCAGCTAGATTTGAAGGAAAATTTATAAAACAGCAGTGGCCTCAAAGAGTTCAGCTTACTTTCTCTTATTCAGAAATACAGTTCTTTTCGCCTATCTGTCCTGTTCTCATACAGGAACAAGTTGTCCAGGGCAAGGGTTAATAAGCAGCCAGTTAATCTATCTGCCTGCTTTGCCATCTTTGGCACTGGCTTCCTTCTTCTAAGTTGTTTTATGGCTTCAAGAAGGCTGCTAAAGCTCCAGCCATTACCCCTATATTCTAGATAAGAGGAAAGAGGGAAGTGGGGGAGGGAAAAAAGATTAAGCTTTCTAGAGATCAGGCTCCTTTACAGACCTTTCTTAGAATTCCCAGCAAACCCTTTCAGCCAACATCTTTCACTGGCCACCCTACCATAAAGGAGCTGGAAGAGGAAGATAGAGGAATGAGGCAAGGCCCTGGTATGATGTAGAGAAAGGAAAGCACAGGAAGGGGCTTATGTCCGAGGTGGAATAGCAGCAAACACCTACCCCCCACCCCCAAACCCATCACCTCCTCGGGAGTCCTTTTTGCCTTGATTGTGTTAGGAGATAACAGGGGAATGTGACAGTTTCATTTTCTCTGGTTTTTGATCAGGTTTTACTATGTGAATAGACTTTATGTCCTTGGAACTGAACCGTTTCTAAAAATTTTAAGCGAACAGCCATTTTGCTCTTTGCTGGAAGGTATTCTAGATTTTGTAGCCCGGTCTGGGCAATTTCCTTATTGCACCCTTGGGACTGGAAGGGAATGGTCCTGACTCTGTAAAAATTGGCTGAGAGGCAAGGGGTGAGTCAAGAACCCAGACATAGTTGAGATTCCTGGTGTGTCCTCCCCTGTGAGGGGAGGGGAGGGAACTTATGACAGCCATACATAGCTGGGTGTAGTATTATCTGTTTCACCAGAAAGACAAAATTAGGAAGGATCTTATCTGCCAGTGCACCCCCACACCCATGGGGCCTAAGAGCTAGGCTGTTAGTTCAAAGCAGCACTCCCCTGTTTACCAGCAGTGTGACCTTGGACATTGTCTTAACTCCTATGTCCTGAGTTCCTCATCTGAGCAAAGTGGGTGATAATGGTAGAATCTGCCACATTTAGTTATTCGGGGACTGAGTGAGGTCACATGTCCAAAGGATCCAGAACAGTCCCTGGCCCCATGTAACTCAATTAACAGAAAAGTGTTTGGATTGGCCCCATTATTTTATTGGATAAATGATAAATACTAGCTAAATGCATGAATAAAAAGAAATCCTATTTGATCATAATACAAAAATCACATAAGTGATTTCTGTCCTTTTGAATATCCTCTTATAAATTGCTCAAAGTCCTTAAAGACACCATCTCTTTGGTACCCTTCTTGAGTCTTCTGGTGAGAGCAATGCAGTTATTTCACAAAATAGACCCTGGACACAGAGGAGCTAAGTGGTGTTTTTTTCCCCCCTCAGGCCTACTCAACAGGACAAAGAATGTTATAAAATATGAATCTAGTTGTCTTCAGTATTTTGTGAGAGAGATCTCTAGCTATCTATTCTCTTCTGCTTTCTGTGTTGTCAGGGGCAGAAATATGCTCCATTAAGAAATAGCATTTCCTTGACTTCTTGACAGATAGGGTAGTCAATGAAAGCTATAGGCTGAAGGAGTTAGCTGGGAACTCTAGGAAAGCTCTCTATGGGAGCCTGACATTTAACAGGCTTAACCTTATACCCGCCTCTCAATTCTTTCCTTCCTCTTTTCTGGAATGCAGAGGTGATGGCTGGAGCACCAGCAGCCTCCTTGAAGCCATAAGATAACTTAGAGGAAGGAAGCCAGTGCTAAGAATGACAGAACAGGAAGATAATCATTGGCCTATGTGTGATCAGGTCATTTTCCTGGATATTTGACTATTGGGGACGTAGGTTTACTCTGCATGATGCAGAACAGAGGTGGGGAAAATAACTCTGCTGATATTCAATCTGCAGATCTACTTGGAACATTTTGGGGGGATGTCAGGGTCCTATCTGTGTGAAACTGCTTTTCAGGTCTCTGGTATAGGGGATAAAAATCTCTCAACCTTCTGTTGACTTCCATGGGCCCCAGATGCTTTGGTCTTCATGGACCACTTTCTCATTAAAGACAGATATTATCTGTCAGTGTAAGGAGGCCTCTAGGAGCGGCTCTGGCCCTGCTCCAGCTAGGTGGTGGCTGCATCTCCAGTGTCTGTCCCCTGATGGTAGGCTCTGGGGCCACTAGAAATGTCCCTGTTCTCTCAGCCATAGCATGAGCCTCTACACTCTGCAGTTGTGCCCAGCAGCGTGTGATGGGGGTGCTCTCTGCATACCTTGTTCTGCCTGCTGCTGGCTGTGGCTGGACGTCCCCTATCCTGGGCTTCCCATATCAGCCAGAGGCCAAGAAACAGCACTGACAGAGAGAAATCAGGCACAGAAACTTCTCAGGGACCTGAGAAGAGGGTCACATGCATCTTCCTGTGTTTCCCAAATCCTTTAGAGCAGCAGTTCTCAACCTGTGGGTCATGACCCCTTTCACAGGGGCTGCCTAAATACATCCTACATATCAGATATTTACATTACAATTCATAAAAAAAGTTGCAAAATTACAGTTATGAAGTGGCAATGAAAATAATTTTATGGTCAGGGGTCACCACAACATGAGGAACTGTATTAAAGGGTCACGGCATTAGGAAGGTTGAGAACCACCGCCTTAGAGCATCATTGTCCAGTAGAAGCTTTGCATTGATAGAAAAGTTCTAGCTCTGTGCTGGCCAATGCAGGGGCAGCAAGTTACCTGTGGCTACTGAGCCATTGAATTGCGGCTGCTATGACTAGCAACATAAATGTCCATAGTCACTCATGGTGAGTAGCTACCAGGTTGGACAGCACAGAGGTAGACTGTGGACTCCCAGTCTGGGTGTCTGAAAAACAGCCATCTACCCTGACCAGATGAAAGGTCTGAATAGAGCCCCTGGGTTCTGTAGAGCAGGTGGTGGCTGTTGGTGGGTCCTCATGGGCCTGGCTACCTCTCCACAATGGACAGCCCTGGAAGGCAGGGGCAGCCCCAGTCAGGTATGGATCCCTGTCTTCTGACATAAGAAGCCACTGTGGAGGCCTCAGTGTCCCCATCTCTGGGGAATAAAACTTCCAGTGGGCTCTCAGGGCCTTGTGAGCCCTGTGGAGGGGCCCGATGAGGGGGCCACCCCAGCACAGGAGCATTGTGCCCATAATGCTGAGGGTTCCCTCAGTCCAGGGCCTCGGGGAGGGGCACACGGCCAGGCTTGTGCCTTTATGTGTGAATTTTCCTACATGGGGATCAATATTGTTGTTCCTGTCTGTGGAAAGTCGTTCCGGGGATCCCTAGATTGGCATGACAAAGCCTCAAGTTTGGTGCCTGTGCATGTCCTACAAATCCCCCGAGCTTGTCTTTCGACTTTTTTTTGGACAGACATGTGAAACCACGTTTGGGCACAGTTGACAAGGGACACACATGCTGTGGGCAAGAGAGCCTGAGCCCCGCTGCTTGTCCCCACCCTGCCTATTCCACTTGCCTCTCTGCCAGCACGGCATGAGCCATGTCCTTCCACGGGCAGGATCGTGGGTGAGGTTTGGGCTGGTTTCTCTCCTGGAGCAAAATCAAGTTCTGAGATGTTGCACTTGGCTCCTCCCCAGGTACAGAGCAGTTTGCTCTAGTTTGGTGGCCCCTCTGTCCTCTGGGAGGCCACAGACACAGTGATGAAGCCACCTCTGGGACTGAGCCTCAGATCTACCAGCAACTCAGGGCGCACCTACCAGCCTCAGTTTCCTTATCTGTAAAACAGGAATAGAGGAGCAATTACCACTGAGGATGAAAAGTCATTGCATGAAAAATTCTTAGGAAAGAGCTGCACACAGTAGGTGGTCACTAGTATTAGCTGTTCTTGTTGGAATGAGTGACTGTTTCCCGCCTTTCTCTAGACCCCACATCTGCAGGCCAGCAGTGACCTAGCTTCTCCAATCTGGCGTCCGAGGTATTCCACAAGCCTGCCCCCGAGTTTCATTGGCTCCACCCAGAGGCAGCGTCAGCTGTAGAGTACTGGACGTCTAGGAAAGAGATGCGATTGTCCGTCCATTTAGTTATTCATTATTCAGCAAATGTTTACTAGGACCTGAGGGGCAGGTGATGAGCAGATGTGGTGTGAGCAGGGCTGTTGGGGGTGGGGACCGAGGCGCCTCTCGAATGTGGGTGGTCTGAAGGCCACCCCTGATGAGAACACATTTGGGCAGAGATAGGAGTGAGGTTTGTATATTTGTGTGTCAGTTTGTTTTTTCTGCATGAACGTGGCACCTAGGATGGGGACAGAAGGAGGGAACCTGTGAGACTCTAGGAAGTCAGTAGCTGGCATGATGTCTGACCGGGAGTCAGAACCCCTGGGCTGAGCAGCTATGAGGGAGTCTCAGGTCCTCCTCGACCCTCTGTAAGGTGTGGGAGAAGTGTCCCTCAGCGGCAGATATTTAGCAGTCCAGCGTGGAGTCATTGTCATTACCTACACACTCCTTACTTTGAATCACCAACTCTGAATGTGAAGGGCACTTCCCACTACAGTAGCCCCGCTCCGCTCTGAGCCCCCACGGGAGCTGTCTGATCTGTACATATGCTCCCCCTCCGTCCAGAGCCAGCCTAGCCTGTGGCTGCAAGTGTCCATGGAGAAGATGGTCCATAAATCATGCTGAGCCTGTGTTCTGGCGTGTCCACCGTTTGGACCTCACTCTGTTCTCTGAAGCTACCTATTCACAGCCATGAATGATGGCCGTAACATGACGTGTTCACGAACGTTCACCCTGCAGGTATTCTGTCCCAGAAACTGCTGAATGAAAGCATGAGCCCCGCTTCTTCCCTGCCAGAGCCTTCCAGCTCCCGGATGTGACCCCTTGTGTCCAAGCGTTTTTCTCTTCTCTTGGTTCCTGGGAAGATTTCTATGCACCCAGGTGTTCATGGGCCCGTGCTGTCCTGTGTACTCAATGGCTTTGCAATGTCCCTCTTCAGGTGAGCGCAGTGACCTCCTTGTCCTGGATAAAGGCTGAGGCTTCTGGCAAGTCACACCCATCTGTTGGCCCAGCACTGTGCTGGCAGCTCGTGCCTGGATGTGGGGACATGCTCCAAAGCCACGTCTCCCTCATTCTGCATCTCAGGTGGTGACTTTTAGTTTGCGTTTGATATTTTTGACCGAAGTAGAACTTTACATTATCCTTAGTGTAATCTTTCAGCTTTGGTCCACATAACATAGGGAATATCCTGTCACCTCCAAGTTAGAGTGCTGTCCCCTTGACATCTGTACGAGACATTTAAGTCAGTGCTGACCAAGTGCAGGGACCCACGGCACTCCACTGGACGCTGTCTTCAGGGTTGCCAGGATTCCAACACTCTTAGGTACCCCCTGAATACAGATAGCTCCCCTCACTGCATCAGTTTCACTGGTAGGGGTGAAAGGGACTAAGAAATAGATCACACCCCCAAATGTGTGATGGTGACCCCACAGACTAAGGGAAGCAGGCGGGGAGGGTCTACGCACCCCGTGGGCCTTCTGATGGGCACCTGTCCTCCTCTGCTGTTCTCTATTCCCTCCATCCTGCCAACTCACTGGAGGGCAGCTGCTAATTAGATACTAGCGGTAAGTTAGTATCAACCTCTGGAGTGTTTGAGCGCCTGGTTGTCCATGATTGTTGCTTTAGTTGTTTACACATTTCACATCCTCAGAGTTTGTGGGGTGGCTGTATTTGGTTCCATTCAGATATGCCTTTCAAGCTGGCACTGCTGAGCCAGGCCTGCTATACACGTGGCTCATCTCATCCCCAAGCAGCAGTGGCTTTGAAGTCCCCTGCAAGGCATGCTCAGAGTCACGCCTGCTGGGGAGAGGTGAGGCAGAGAGTGAGTGCAGACTGCCACCCACCAGCAGGCGAGGAGACTGCACACCAGAGGTTTCCGGTAGGGAGATGACTCGTCCAGCGACTGTCTCACTATCCAGGGTGTGTGTTGCCTGCTCTGTGTTCACTGGGTTCATCGTGGGACTCTTAGAACAGGAGCAGCCCCTGGGAACCGGCACCAACGTTGCCTCCCCAGTCTTCCCACAGCCTTTCCAGTAATGCAGCCCCTCTCATCTGAGCTCATCCTTGCACCACCCCTCTTACCATTTTGAAATGTTATTGCCAAAATGACTAGAATCTTCTAACTCTGCTGTCTATCATTTTCTGTGAAAATTAAAAGTTAATGGCAGGCAATGGATATCTTATTGAAATAGAAATTGTTTATCATATTTCGGAAAATAGTTTCAGAACAATCTGAGCAAACTGATGTGAAAGGTTGTTCCGATTCCTCGGTCCTCTACTGGTGGATGAGTAGAACACTTTTGTCCTCGTGTCTGAGGTTTTCATTTATTTCTCATGTGGAACTTGGGAGAGATCAACCTCACTGCTCAAACTGTATGTGGTGAATCAACTTACTTTTGAAAAGGCAGCAGCAAAAGGGGATAATAGGAGCCAATATTCCTGAGCTGCCTTCAAGGGGCCTGGTATGTGTGTCTATAACTTGTTTAACCTCTATGTCTGTTTCATGGGGCTTGGCACTATTGACCCATGTTAGAGATGAGCAAATTGAGGATCCTGAGGGTTTAAGAGTCCATAGCCTGAGATAAGCTGGGATTTCCAGCTCTATCTGAGACACTACAAGTCTCCAATGGGAGACTCACATGTATCCAGCTTTGCTGGATTCTATTTTCCAAAATCACATGCAGATTAGGGCTCTTCAAATAAATTATTTCCAAGGGAACACACCTTTCTTTGTAATCCCTGCCCAGGCAGTTCTCCCCAGGCCTCAAGGAGTCCCTCCTGAAGCTGTGTGATGAGCCCTGGGGGTGCCTTCCCCCCAGACACTCACAGCCCTTCACCTGGAAAGGGGCTCTCACGGCAGGGGCTATTGGCCTCCTTCAGCTGATGATTTTCAGCAGGTCTTGAGATGGTCCTCCAGAATGTCTCTTAAGCTGCAAATGTGGTGAAGAAGGGAACGAAATACCCAGCTTTAATTTTTCTGAATTAGGTTCGAATAGGAAGCTCTATAAAAAGTTGTCTGGTGACATGCCTACCCCAGTCTTCCATCTAGCTCCTTCCAGAACTTTCTCCTTAGTTTCTTATATATCTATCCCTGCAGAGTTTCTTTGTGCAAGCACAGTATAAGCAAGAGGAAATGGGGCTGTTTTCTTTTCTTCCTTACTTTCCACAAAAACTATTGCGATGGTTTTTTTAAGGGCAAACTTTTAAAAAATGTTCAACTTTTGTAATGTTTATTAACATTAATGGTCGTGTTCTGGAGAGACTTGACTTGTGTGTTCTAAACAAGGGAGGGCTCTGGCTTATCCTGGTGTTCCCAGGGGAGGTGAGGCTGGCTGCTGGAGGAGGCAGGCCCTGCACACGGGATGCAGCTGTGTGGTCCCCTCTCCCCAGCCGCGCTCCAAGGGGGCCAGAGAGGAGAGTTGCCCCCCTCAGGCTCAGCAGTGGTTCCTTAAGGAGCTGCCAGAGAACTGGGACTCTGCTTCCCTGGGTGACAATCTGAAATGAGAGCAGTGACTTGGACACCTGGGCTTCATAAGGGTAACCTTGACAACAAATTGTATGTACAAAACAGATCAAGGAACGAAACAGTGGGTCTTTCAAAGAATTCTTTTCAGAATTTTTTCATTTAATCTTTTCATTTTTAATTTTTTCCCAAAGACTCTTTAAAGTCGAGAAATTTCTAGAATAAACCTAGTAAAAGCAGGTGCTCTCTCTGTGGCCCTGCAAGTAGCCCAAGTTGTCTATGCAGGAGACCATCCTCCCGGCCGGCACTGTGCTAAGTATTTCATACACTTTAACTCCCTCAGTAACCCTGAGTGATTGTCTCTCTGTCTTAGAAAGCAGAGCCTGAGGTCACCCAGCTAACAAGTGGGGGAGCCAGAGCTCCAGGCAAGGCTGTCACTCGCCCTTGCTGGCCTGCAGGACAGCTGCCCCCACAGGAGCCACCCCCCAGGCCTGTGGGACTTCCTGGAGTTCACCCTCAGCGCACTCAGAGGTTTAGTCAGGAAGCCCAGAAGCAGGGGGCCCAGGGAGGCTGGCTGTCTTTGCCAGGGGGCGCTTCCTGGGGAGGACAGAGTGATCTGCAGCGGGACTTCAGTCTCCTCATCGAGAAGACAGCTAGCTGTTAGGGGAACGTATCTGGGGGGAAGAGGACTGCTAGTGGAGATGACAAAAAGAGAGAGCAGGAGTCCAGTCCTGTGTGAATCACCTCTGGGGCCTCTGGGTGTGTTATGGTTGACCTGTCTCCCCAAATTCACATGTTGAAGTCCTAGCCCCCCAGCATCTTAGCATGTGACCTTATTTGGAAAGAGGGTCATTGCTGATGTAATTAAAGATGAGCTCATCCTGGAGCAAGGTGGTACTGGAGTGGGGTGGGCCCCTCCTGTGGGCCCTCCCTCCTCCACTGTGACTGGTGTCTTTATAAGAAGGGGAAATTTAGTGACACGCACCCGGGAGCAGGGTGTGTGCCATGTGGAGACTGGAGTTAAGCAGTCACCAGCCAGGGACCTACCAGGAGCCAGGAGAGAGGCCTGGAACGACACTTCCCTGCAGAGGGCACGGCCCTGCTGACACCGGAGCTGTGAGCCGGCGCGTCCTTGTTAGGTGCAGGCCTGTCTGTGGCGGCTCTAGCAGACTCAGAGCCAGCGTCCTCGCAGAGGTGGAAGGAGGCTCCAGCTCGGTGTGGATTCGCTCCTCCAGAGACGGCTGTTGGGAATGGACGATAGACCAACCTGTAAGCAGAAAATCGTTTTTAAATTTAAGTAAAGACAGCATTCGTACGTGGCTTTAATTTTTCCTGAGTTGCAGAAAATCAGAGAGTAAACTCAAATCTGGTCTTTCTCTTTGCTAAAAATAAATAAATTCGTAAATAAATAAGAGGAAAGACTTGTTTCATCTTTATATATGGTGTGATCCATGCTCCCTGGTGGGCCACAGACTGTCCCTGTGCAGGGATTATTTTGGGCTGCAGTCCCCAAGGTCGGCAGCTGAGCCATGGTCCTGCAGGAACAGGGCAGCAGGGCTAACCTCTCTCTGAGAACCTTGCCCGGCAGGAGGCACTTTCACCCAAATTTTCTGGCTTCTTTCCTACCCTCTGAGGTTCACACACATCACTTCAGATTGCAATTTGCAGGGAGAGGACACAGACTCCCGAGTGGCTACAAAGTCACATTTTTTTTGTGGGAACGTTTTGCCTCACTTCCTAGTTATTAAACAAGGGTAGCTGTGGGCCTGGTAGAAGCAGGGGTTCAACACACAGTTCACAAAAACAGGAACCATCAATTCATGAGAATTCAAGAAAAAAAAATAGTTTAAAGAACCGAGAAGTTGCCACATTATAGTGAAAGAATGTCAGGTTTTGGAAATGACAAAAACGAGCAGTTTTCACCTCGAAAACCTGGTGGAGTCAGTTACACAAGACGTAACCACACACAAGCACGGCATTTCTTATAATTGCATTTACAGTCAGGAGCTTCTTTCAGAGTATTTCATGGAAAGTTATTTTCGTAGCAAGGGGAGCCTTAAACAATGAGTTATTTGTCAAGAGAGTGAAACTCTGAGTTCAAAGTCAGAGGCGGAGGAGCGAGGACTCAGATCTGGAGGCGACCTGCTGGGTGGGCCCACACGCCGAGCCCCAGCTGCATGGGTCCCATGTGGGGGTGGCCCGGGGAGGTCCATGCATCCCTGCCCATTTCAGAAATGTAACCAGGCCTCTCAGACTCTGGCCAGCGCATCCTGTGGCTGGGCAGGGGATGCTTCCACCACAGGGCCCCCAGCTCTCCACAGTTTGCTGTACCAGCTTTTGAAGTTTTAAATAATCCTCTTATTGTAAAATTGAGGGCATTATTTGAAGCAAAGCAGAAACCATGTAAAAAACATTTTGTTTGCAGGATGTGAATGGCTTGGTACGTGAAGGTAATATATGAAGAAAATACAAGGGCATCAGGTGAAAATGCCTTGGGGACCTCTGTCCCTGCCCCTGAGGGTTGGTTACACGGGATGGAGAAGAGGCTCTCCTGGCATCTGGGTGGCAGCACCTGTCATGAGGCCAGGTGCACGGATTTAGAAGAAAAGACAAGAAAATAAAACCCACATTCCTACCTCTAGAGCTGCCCACTGTTCCCAGCCAGACACATTTCCTCCCAGTCCTGGCCCTTCGTGTATGTTTCATAATTTCTTAAGTCATCTCATATAATTCATTTCCCTTAAAATTTAGAAATATACTTGTTAGAATAACATGACAATTGTAAAGAATTATCTAGCATAATATCATGTAGGACAATATTTGTAGCCACCTTACTTTGCAGTCCTCACTATCGGTCTCTTTTCAGAAGAACTTTGCATTTAGGGGGTGTATTTAAAATGGGCCCTCTCTGCAGAAGAGTTTTACAATGAAAAGAACGTAGGCTGTAGGCCTTCTCCTTTAAACCAGCTGTCCCCAAAGCGATCTGCTAGTTGGAGAAGGCCTACAGCCTACTAACTGCTCTTTGGTAAATTACCTGTTCATATTCTTCCACCACTTTTTCCCTTCTTTTGTTCTTCCGTAGGAGCTCTTCTCATAACATGGATTTTATTTTTATTTAATTTTTTTTGGAGACAGTGTCTCACTTTGTCACCATCAGTAGAGTCTAGGGCATCATAGCTCACAGCAACCTCAAACTCTTGGGCTCAAGCAATCCTCCTGCTTCAGCCTCATAAGTACCTGGGACTCCAGGCTCCCTCTATAACAGCAACTAGTTTTCTATTTTAGTAGAGACGGGGTCTTGCTCTTGCTCAGCCTGGTCTTGAACTCTTGAGCTCAAGCAATCCATCTACCTCTGCCTCCCAGAGTGCTAGGATTACAGGTGTGAGCCACCACGCTCAGCTCCTAATATCCTGGATTTTAAACCTTTGCTTATGTATGCTGCCATTATCCTGTCTTTTTACTTTGTTGACTGTGTCTTTTATATTAGGGAAATATTTATTTTTTAAGCAGTTATTATTTTCCTTTTAACACTCAGACTTTGACATGCTTAGGCTGTTCCTACCTTTAGATTACAAAAACATTCTTACTTTTTTCTTCTGATACTTTATAGTTTCATTTTTGATGTTTAAAATATCAAATCCATTAGGATTTATTTTTGTTTATAATTTGAAATAAAAAGGGGAGGTCCTATTTTTCTTTAAATAGATGACACATTTTTGCAGACTATTAAGTAGCCTGCCTTTTCTGCTAAAATTATGGTATTTTAAGATTATAAGTTCTATGTGTTGGGGAATGGTGAACTGGGCAAGTTACAGTTGGAATATGGAATTGAGTAAAACTTCGATGTGGCGTCTCTGTCTTTCAGACTCCCTTGTGATCAAAAGGATGGAAGAATGGAGCTCAGAGCTTTTAGAAAATGTGGGATAGAAACAGAAAGGGGTTGTGGCAGCTAAAGGGGCACAGAGACAATGAAGATAGTAGAGGGACTCTGGAGCCAGACCAGAGGAGGGAAGTTTCCAGGCGGCGAGCTGGAGCCTTGGCAGAAACGGATCCAGGTGGCGACAGCTCAGGAAAGGCAGACGCTCAGTGCCAGCCACAGATCAGGCCAGCCAGGGCCCCAGGGAGAACATTTGACCTCAAGTGTGACACATAGACAAGCAATCAAGTAGAAAATAGGCCTGATTTTCCTGAGGCCAAAAATAAGCATGTCAATGAAAGTAACCTCTGGAGTAGGAAGGGACACAACTGCCAAGAGGGAGACCGACCCCACCCCCCACCCACCCCCAGTGTGGAGATGAGTCAAATTAAAGGAGAGGCTGGGAAGTCTCCCAGGACGCCAAGAGGATGGGACTCTAGGCAGGGCCCTGGACGTCTGTACTTTTGCCTTGCCACCTGGAAGACCTCAGAGCAAGGCCACGAAGTCCACAGCACTCTCCCTTTGGGCCTGTGACAGATATTGGCTGTATTGGCTCTGGCCCCCGCCCTGTGTGGGGTCACAGGGTGTTCCTCACCTCCCAGAAGGGCCTGCATTAGTTTAATGCTCTTCTGTCACCATCTTGAAACTCTTAATTGTTTTTGAGCCGTGGGCTGCACGTGTCCATTTTGCACTAAGGCCCACATGGATCTCAGTGCTGGTGGGTCTTATTGCCTTTCTTAGCCCCGAGGATGCTCCAGTCCTCCAGGGGAGAGCTCCATGCAGGAAGGTAGGGCCAGCACCAGGTGACATGTGGTTGCCTTTCATAACTTGGACTCCCAACACCACTGCTTCATGTAACAACAAATGTGGATTTATGAAATGGGCTTAAAAGCAACATACAGAAATGAAGGCCAGGGTAGAATTTGCAGTGAGATTCTGTCCCCATGGAAAAGCCTCCAGCCCCATGGCTTGCTGTGCTGTAAGGAGCCACAGAGAAACTAGGCTGCCAGTAAAATATGCATTCGCCCCACCTGGTTTGCAGAACTAAGCATCCAGGGACCCTGCGGAGCTAGCTGTAGGAGAACTCTCTGCCCCAGTCTAAGACATGCTTCATGGAGCAGCGCTCTTGGACAACCCTACCAAGTTATCCACCAACCCCTGGGATCCCTTGGGATTGGGGAACTGAGTTTTCTGTCTGGGATTCTTTTACCACCATGTCCTGCCATTTTAGGGTCCTTCCTACACAGGGCCTGATCCCAGCCCTTAGGGAGTGACCAAGCACCAATCAAAGGTATATTTCTGTCACTGTGGGGACAAGAGGCTCAGGCCAGTGATGCAAATGAGCACCTACCTAAGGGGGAAACTTGCTGTGCAGTTATAAAGAGAGCACCAGGGGGCCAGGACGCTCACACAGACTCTCCAAACCCATGGCTCCCAGATGAGTTGTGTATTGTATGGCTCCAGCTCCAGCCAAGGTAAGCTTGCTAAGGTCTGCAGTTGCAGAATCCGGTAGCTCAACCAACATGACGGCTTATGAAATGGAACATCCAGCTCATCGAGCCCCGATAGGAAGCAGAGACTTTGATACAACTTCCTCTCTGCTGTTTCTGTGTTCAGACAGCACTGGAGGTTAGGGAGTGCCCGTGAGTGGTGTGGACCATAATGCATGCTGTGTCTCCAAGGGGTCTACATTTGAGTACAGAATGGGAAAAACCATGTTGATCCAAGAGAAATATTTTTTTAAACTACAGACTTTTCGGAGCCTTGGACAATGCTTTGTAAATATCCAAATATGTGCTTTGAAAATAGGCAAAATGGTGTAGAATTTGCAATATGTGCTGATTTCAGATGAACACAATTTAGGACAAAACATAAAAACCTTATGGACGATTAGAAGGAATAAATTAATATGAGGGAAAAATAAGTGACATTTGGATTGAAATTTTCAAAAATAGGAAAAGGATTCTCTATAGGAGACATGGCAGGGTCAGAGGCAGAGTTCAATGGCCTTGGCACATCCGCGGCTCTCCTGCTTGGGCGGGCCGCAGTGGAGAAGGCATTGGGCCTGTGTGTGGAGAGCCCCGACTGCAAGGTCACTGTATGTCTTTAATTGCACGTGCACACGTGTGCATCTGTGTGCGCATGTGTGTGTTACTTAAAGGTTTCTAAGCAGGGGATAGAATGATGAACGCACAGGCTTAGAAAAGTGACTGTGGGAAGAACTGAAGTGAAGACACACTGAAGGTCCATATCCCTCTTAGAAGTCACCATCAACACGGGAGCCCAGCCCGGCCTGGAAGGAACAGCCTAGGCCATGGGAGGTGGCAGGATGGACACGTGCGAGCCACGATTAAGACAGATGTGGCAGGATGGAACTGGCTGAATTGTGAAACTCCAGGCCTCCTGTATCACACTGACATTTTGAGAACTCAAGACAGATGGCAACACCTGGGTCCCCGGCTGTGCAGATGGGACCAAAGAATATGACATGTGTGAGGGTGGGCATGGTGTGGAAGTAGTTTCTTTCACCCAAGCATTAAGAGTATGACAGAATAGGACTGTTACAGAATTAGTGAACCCCTAGGGGACTCCCCTAAGTGTATGTTGGCTGAGCAGCCACCAATAACAAATGGAGACAGCTGCATGCCAGGAGACACCTACGTACCAGGAGGAAAATGGCAGCAGCGCCTCGCAGACTGCAGGAGCAAGGCCAGCTCCTCGGCCAGGCTGTCCACATGATGACTATGCAGGTGATTAGGGCCCATGTCTCTGGCAGCTGTGGGGACACAGGAGGTAACAAAGACCCTTTCATTGTGACAGGGACTCACCATTGCTGGCTAATAGCTACAATCCTAGATAATATTAGGCAAAATATAATTAATGAAGAACATTCCAATTGAATCTGCCTGTTTTAAGGCAAGGGATTCTTTTGCTATTTAGAACTAGAGAAATCCACTATGCTCTGGAATATGCGCCCTGGAATCTCACAAATTTGCACATTGAAGTTGTTAATAAGGAATAAGTAGATAATTCAAACAAGCCCTGTGGTTTGGAAGTCACGGGTTTTGCTGTTTCATGTTTATGCACGTGACAAAGAGCATTTGGGGAAGATCACTTCTAAGAAGAGGCTTTCTGTGCGGGTCAAATGCAGTTCTTCCTGATCATCTCCCAAGGACAGTCAGCGTCTGCTCATCTTAGCCCTCACCCCGGGCACACATTTATGTGTGTTCACATCTACATGTGGACATGCTCTGGTGCGCCCTCGGGTGCTGACTTTTTTGTACAAGAAACTTTAACCCCTCTTCCATGAAGGCTTATAACCTGAACAGATGGATGCAAGGTTCTTACTACTTGGAAGGGTAGACATGCTGGTCCTTGTACTTTAGAAAGAACACAATATCCTTTGGGATATACTACTAGAAATATTTCTGCATTGTGATTAGAAAGTAACAAGATTCAGATGACGTGAAAAAATCTCATTCAGCACCATAAGGTAGTTACTAATGAGGATCCTGAGGGGACTAGAAAGGCATCCTGGAGAAACAACTTGTAGCCTTGGAGAAGTAAGACTAAGCAATCGGGGTGTAGAGAAGGAAGGGAAAGCGCTGGAGAGGGCCTCGGGTGGTGTGTCCTGGAGTTCAGGGAGAGGGGCAGGAACTCTCCTGGGATTTGCCATGGGTGCTGGTGAAGGAGGTGGTGTTTGCACAAGACCTTGAGAAGCAGGTGGATTTGAATGTGCAGTGGTGGTCCAGGTGGGAGGTCAGAGTATGTAGAGCCAGAAAGGTTGGTAAGTTGAGACTGTGGACACGAGAGGGGGCTCAGTTTATGGTTTGCCTGGCCAGCAAGGACCTAGAAGTGCACAACTGGGTAGGAGAGGTGAATTTGTTTTGATGGGGCCTGCCTATAGCAGGAGTATGCGAATGAGTGTGGGGCCTCACAGCGCCACCCTCAGGTGGACACACTCTTCTGCTGAGGTGGACATTGCTCAAAACATGGCTGAAATTCCTCTGAGGGAACTATCCTGAGAGCCTGGTGAGAAGCCGCAGTGAAAAGAGCCCTGACTGCTTCAGCTTTGACCCAGCCAGCCCTCGCCGTGGATCACTTTACCTGACGTTTTCTAAAATCTCTGACATTGAATAAGCATTCAGAGAATGCAATGTGAGCACCCCCCAAAATATTCCAGAAGATGAGCCTGAAAATCAAACATTAAGCAAAAAAACTGTGACTTCCAAACCATAGGTTTTGTTTGAATCATCGACTTAGCCTTTTATTTATTTATTTATTTTATTTTTTTTGCAGTTTTTGGCCAGGGCTGGGTTTGAACCCTCCAGCATATGGGGCTAGCGCCCTACTCCTTTTAGCCACAGGTGCTGCCCAACTTAGGCTTTTATTAATAACTTCAACCTGCATGTTTGTGAGATTCCAGACAGACAGTTCAGTGAGCATTGGGTTTTGCTGGTCCCGAAGAGCAACAAAATTCCTTTCTTTTAAAGCTCTGGATCCATTCAGAACCTTTCTTCACCGCATGTTGTAGTCTTAGTATGATTCTGAAGTACCTGCCTGGGGTGTATCTCTCTGTGACCAGGGGCACATTTTCCCACCTTCAGGGGCTCGTTACCATGCTCAGTGCGGGTCGGGTTACCTTTCTCCGCACCTCCCCCTAGCTAACTGCATGCGGTGTGTGTGTCTCTGTGTCCTGTGTTGTTGGTGTTCGGGTCTTGGCTCTGTACTATTTTCCTTACCATTCTGGATTCCACCGGGAGGACACCCCTGAGTTTTGTGAACTCAGACTTCACGTGTGGGCGGAGATCACGTGGGTTGAGTGTCCCCTGCACACTTGCAGGCTGGGGGAGATGCAAAACCCGGGCACATCGCCATAGTTTGCAGCCAAGTGGAAAAACTAAAGACGTCTTGGTTTGTGTTGGTCTGCTTGGATTGCCATAACGAGACACCACGGGCTGGGGGGCTCAAACTACGGAAATCTATTTTCTCACAGTGCTGGAGGCTGGAAGTCCTTGGAAGTTCAAGATGAAGGTGTCGCCGGGGTGGGTTTCTTCTGAGGCCTCTCTCTGTGGCTCGTAAACAGCCGCCTTCTCCCTGTGTTCTCACAAGGTCTCTCCTCCCTGTTCTCTCACGTCTGTGTCCTAATTTTCTCTTGTTATAAAGACCAGTTGGATTGGATTAAGGCTCACCCCAAGGATCTCTTTCTACCTTACTTTTTAAAAAGCTCTATCTCCAAATACAATTACGTTTGGGATTAGGGAAGTCTTCAACACATGAATTTGGGGGGACACAATTTAGACCATCGCAATTTGTTTCCGTTGATGCACCTAAAGAGACCCACTGTCATTTATTTCTCTCGCTCACAGGAGACCCACTGTCATTTATTTCTCTCGCTCACAGGTGAATTATGCAGCACATGGGTAGGTGAAGCATTTGGTGGCTAATTAACACAAACACACACAGTTATAGAGACACAGTATGTTCTCCTTTGCCAGCTTCTGTGCTTTCAATTTGGCAGACACAAATATTCAGTATTTTGCTAGCAAATCTGTTTCTGGTCTCAAATGATATACATTTCCTCTTCAACAATTCTGACTCATGGTCAACAATTGCAAGTATGTGGAATATGGTTCTCTTGCTTGTAGGAGCAAAGGGGCTCCCCGTTTCTGGGCAGAATTCTACATTTTACAGTTCAGTGCTTGGCCTGTTTGGTACCTCTGACACCTCAGTCAGAGCTCTTGGTGTCTTCCAGGCCAGTTTCAGTTGACCCCACTGACACCTATTCCTTCTAAAAATACAGCTTCATTCTCCCACACTCGGCTTTCCTGCTGGCCACGCGGCTCTGTCCACCTTCCATGGTTCTTTTCCATGCACCGTTTGTGGATTTTCTACTCACCTTTCCAGCTCAAATTGTATATTATCGTCCTCCAAAGGGTTGGCTGTCTTCAGGGTGTTTGGGCTTGAATTCTGCCCTGGATTTATGGGTTTTGTTTATTTTATTTTGCAATACCATTTTATCTTAATTTTACATATTCAGGTAGAAATTTACTAAGGTGATGACCAGATTGAGACAAGGACTATTAGAAATGGACAACTTAGGCTCTCTCCTAGACTTTTTCTTTTGTTTCATCTCTTAAATACAATCCCCTTGGTCTTTCCCTTGAGACCACTGCTTCATTTATCTCACCAGGGCTTGAACTCAATGTCCTCATATGTATGACAGAGGTGAATGACAGATAACATCTCGCTCAGAGGCTGCTGCTGGCATTCACTGTGGAACAATCCACACAGACTGAGGCTCAGAGGAGGTGGGGAGGGGCATCAGCCACATCATCATTTTTACTCTTCCGCACTGGCTGCAACATTCTGTAAAGCTATTATTTCTTTCCTAGACGTACCCCTTAGGTGAGAGAAGAACTAGCCACCACTTCAGCCCCAGGAAACCTTTTGATTTTACTCTACCATGTCCCCTCCAATGATTCTCCCCACCCCACCCCAAGGCCATCGTTTGATAACTGAAAAAATTTGGTTTTCATTGAATCTGTTGTATATCAGAAATTTGCCAGCCTCTGAGCCACATCCCACCCCTTGATTGAGAATGGTTCAACAGGACTATCCCCTTTCATGCCCCACCAAGATATTCCAAAGCCTAAAATTACTTTGACTCCTTTATGCCTAATAAGTCTCCATGCTTTCTGGTCACTTTCCCCTGAATAGTCTCAGCTGCCTCCATCTTTCTAAAGTGCAAATCTTAGAAGCTTCAAGTGAGGCTTGATCAGCCCAGAGAAGAAAGGGGCCATGTTCCAGAACCCTATAAGCACACCTTGGAGCCCTTTGCTCACCTGGTGGTCACATTACACCTTTGTTAATAATAGAACCATGTAACATTTCCCCCCCTTTAATTTCTACTACAAAGGACAAGTTTCTTACGTTTTAAACTTGTAGTGTTAGGATTCTTTTGTACCCCAAAGTACATAACTTAATACTCCCTTTATTGAATTCCATCTTGGAATATTTAAGCCAGCATCCTATTTCATCAAAGTCTTCTGGAATGCTGTTCCTCCAGGGCTTGGGTTATTGATAGAACTGACATATACATCAACTGCATTATTAGCATGTCACCAAAAAAAGGGTGGACAGGACCGGGCCGAGGATGGAGGCATGGGGCATGCCTGAAGAGAGGTGGCCTCCAGGTGGCGCCAGGCATCACTCCTGAGTCAGGCAACCTGAGAACTAACTGTGTTCCTGAGCGCAGGTCTCCGTCTGGGCTTCTAGGATTCCCTTGGCACATTCCTGGCTGAAGTATAGATAGGCTGCTTCCCATGTATCCTTGACTTACCCATTTTGAGACCCTGTCACAAGAAAATGAGATTAGCTGTGTGTGATGTATCTTACTAACCCAACTGTCTTACTAACTCTTGGGACTCACCACTTCCTTTCTTAAGGCCTTTTAAAGCATTATTTTTAGCAATTCATTTTAGAAGCTTATCAAGGGTAAATAATAAGGGTCCATGGAGTCACATTCTGGCCCTCTACAGCCACAAAAATTGCCATGTCTTTTGAGTGCTTGAGAGCTCAGCTCCTGGCTTCTGGGTTGCTGGTCAGCTGGGTCCCCCGTCACACTCTCCACCCCATCCTGGCCTCCAGCTGCCTCACACAATGTCTGTGTCTTTGTGAGGGTTGATTTCATGTGTCAACTTTGCTGGGCCACATTATCCAGATATTTGTTCAAACATATCCTAGATGTTTCTGTTGTAGGTATTTTTCAGATGAGATTAACATTAAAAGCAGTAGACTTTGAGTAAAGCAGATGAATTACCTTCAATAATGTGTGGGTGGGCCTTATCCAATCAGTTGAAGGCCTTAATAGAAAAAGACAGACCTCCCCCAAAAAAGAGGGAATTCTGCCATCAGGCTCGATCTGCAGCGTGGACTCTCCCTGGGGTCTTCTGCCTGTCAATCTACCTTGAAGATTTTGGACTTGCCAGCCCTCACAATTGTGAGCCAATTCCTTGAAACAAATCTCCCTCTCTCTCTCTCTCATACACACATACTCACCCTTTTGGTTCTGTTTCTCTGGAGAACTCCGACTAATATAGTCCTCTTCCCAGTATTAACATTACTTTCTTTGACAGAAAAGATAAGTAAAATAGAAGTAGTTAAGGGCAGTGCCTGTGGCTCAGAGGAGTAGGGCGTTGGCCCCATATGCCAGAGGTGGCAGGTTCAAACCCAGCTCTGGCCAAAAATTGCACAAAAAAAAAAAAAAAAAAAAAAAAAAAAAGAAGTTAAGTTCTATTTTCTCTCATGGCCAAGTTCTCTTCCTCTTTTAGTCCAGTTAGATTTGTGCCTTCTTGAGACTATCTTATCAGGACTCTCCTGTGTGCCATTTAGAAACATGTACTGAGAACCTACTATGTGTAAGCACTGACTCTCAGCAGGTGGGTGGGGACTTTCTCCCTTATCCACTGTTTCTATTTCACTTCAGCCTTTTCCATTAAAGCTCTACCATGTGGCTCCGCCAATATCTTTTTGCAACTCTTCCTCCTTCCTAACCGTCCTGGGCTCTCTAGTCATTAATATCTAAAATCTTGGATCCATAATCGTACCTATAGTATATATCAAATTTATTTTATTTATATAAATGCATATAAGTATGTTTACATGTATATAAATACATATGAACTAGAAACTTGTTTCGGGAAATATTTTTAAATGCTCCCATTTAGCTTCCTATTAAAATTAGGAATTTGGGGCAGGTGGTAAACTTGCCTAATCTACTCGGTGACTGGAGTGGGAAAGTGGTGTTGAGTCCGAGGAACTGCGTAAAAGCGCCTAGCACTTAATCCAGGCCAGATTCCGAGCTCCTCAGGGCACACGGAGAAGTAGAGAATGTTTCCTGCCTAGTTCTGACATGGTGGAGAGGATGCCCTTGAACCCTGGCCAGCGGAGCCTCTGTGCCCTCTCTCTGGCCGTGTCTCTCCTGTGCTTCTTCTTCCTCAGGCAGCCTTGTCTCCTGCCACTTCTCCCCGGCACCTCAGTAGTCCCCCTTGTGTCTCCTTCTCCTTCTCTCCAAAGTGGGTTCCTGCTCTCTGGGACTCTGTCCTTCTCCCTAGATGGCTGGTAGTTGTGTCTTCTTTGGTTTGCTCCAATTTTGTCTCTTCTCCACCCTTCAAACCTACCAGCGCCCACTCTGGATGTCTTCAGAATCCACCCACCTTGGAAGGGACAAGGGAGGGGATTTTATGTAGCTCCATTTAATTTTGATATCTTCAGTGATTATTTCTTTTTCTGGGAGTAATTGGAGTTGGATTCTGTTAGATGAAATACCTTCTTTCTCTGTTCTGTCAGTAGCAGTGATCTCCAAAAGAATCAATCAGTTATTTCCTACTCTGCCTCTCTGCTCCAGACTTCCCTGACCCGACAGGTCCATGTGAATCCTTAGAAGGGGTTTTCACTTCGAGAGGGGGAAGTTGGCTGGGTGTGGGCGTGAGCTGTTTATCTGGATCTCAGGCACACTTAGTCACAGAGGGCAGGTTCCAGGGAAGGTCCCCAAGGTGTGCAATAAAAGTCACATTGCTTTCCCTGGGGTTCTGTGAGATGAGCAGAACAGATAGTCCCGTAATATGGAGCACAACTTCACAAGTTCATGGGCAGGCTTGGTGATGTCCCGCCACGGATTCAGGGACCTTCTCCTCTTCCCACATCAGCCCACAGCTCAGAACAGCAATGGCAGAACTCCTCGGGGGACAAGGAAGGGACGGAAGAGGATGAGAGTGCCCCGCAGGGTGGGAGGGAGTCGGGCACCCTCAGATGTCTGTCCCGGGTGGAGCGAGGACAAGGGTTTCTTTGCAGGTCAGGACACTACAGAGAGTCCTGAACCAAAACATACTGTTTTTTTCCCCTCCCAGATACCAACTATTTTTATTGACAGAGTTGTTGGAGAACATGGTTAGTGTGTGGAAAAAGTGAGCTCCCTAATTCAGAACTAGCCAGGTGTGTCCACCAAAGGGCTGAGTACCCCCAAGCCTGCCTGTACCCTCCCGACAAGGAAAGGAAAGCCGTTGTTGCGTAAATGGTGTTCACGAATTGGCTAAAATGTGTACAACTGTTCACATTGTTCTCCTCGAGATATAATAGGGCAGGGTGGTCAATAGCAAATGCCTTCAGTTCTAGCCGTTTCATCAGGACAGTCACTTAATCTCTTTAGATCATTGATTTTCACCTGGTGGGTGCGTGGTGAGAGGATCTTAGGTGTGCCTTGAAAAAATTTTAAAGACCATTAGTTAATTTATTTTTGAAGCACAGTAATCACATTCTTTTTTTAAAATCTTTTTTTGATCAACATAATTTAAGTGTGCCACGGAAATGTAACTTAACTATAGGCTGAAATGTTTCACGAGATAAAAAAGGTTGAAAAACCCTGCTCCAGAGCCACAGTTTCATCATCTATAAATGGAGACAGAGCTCGTCTTACGGTTTTACATTCAGGCAGGTGTCTGGCAGGTACTTAGGGAGCAGCCCAGGTGTACTTCAGCTATGCAGGTTTCTCAACCTGGCCTTGGCCTGTGACCTTTCTCAGAGGTGGTAATGGCCTCTGGGTTTGCTCAGTATCCCCTGCAACACCTACGGTGCACCTTAGAAGGGTACAGGCGAACCTTACTAAATGCAGAATACAAACGTCTTCATATAATAACTGAGAAAATTCCAGGAAGGCTATGTTAATCAGTTTGAGGAAAATAGTTCAGACTGTATATGAAACCAGCACATTGTACCCCTTGATTGCACTATGGTACACAGCTATGATTTAATAATAAAGACAATAACAAAAAAAAAAAAAAAAGAATGTTCTCATTCTTGACTAGCATTTGGGTTGGTCTCACAGGAAGGCTGGGGACCATCACTCTTGATGAGGGCCATTAGGGCACTCACTGGCATCATTTCTTACCATTCCGAGAGGGATCAGTATCTCTGCAGCTTTTGTCTTAAGGTTTCCCACCTGCAGTTTAGTTTGCAATTCTTATAAGGACTTTTTATAAATGAACTAGATTGTCTTTGCTCTCCGGTTATTTCACAGAGCTGTCAGTCCGTTCATGGCAGCTGTGAGCTTTACACAAACCCTGCAAATGCACTTTGAAAATGAAACTGCCTGTAAGTAGGGCCCAGGGAAGAATGTTTTTGAGGGAAATAGAAATTACTATTCTTTTAGAAATTGGTTCCTCCTGTGTATCTGCTGATAGAAGTCCCTGAGAAAAAAATTACCAAAAAAACCTATTTGCTAAGATCATCTGAATCTCATAAATAAAGTGATGACAGTTGAATAGAATTATTCTGGCTTAGACTCGTATAAACATGTCCCGAAGTGGTTTACTTACCATGACAGTAAAGGAAAGCGTGCCTTTGTCCTCTCCCCACCGCCCCAAATTTTATTAACACTGTTCCAGGCCAGGAATTTTTTCAGTGGATGTCACCTCAAATCACTTGAGTTAAACTGCAAATGAATCACACATAATGCAGATAAAATGACTGTGTGCCCCAATTTTTAGAACATGACTTGAATGTGAACTACACGTTGGTTTTTCTAAACGCCTTGAGACTTCAGGATTCTACACGTGTGCAGTGTGGATTGCAGGGCCGCAGGCTCTCTGTCCATTCTCTCTGGGCTTCTCGCCCTTTGGACCCACGCATGCGCATTGGAACACACCCCCCAGTTATCTTTTTCCTTCTGTTTGAACAATTCCTGGCATGTGCCTTTCAACACAGCGTTTATGTTAGAAGTCTGGCCTTAGCCTCGGGGCTTTGTTCTTGACATTGCTACTAATTCTCTACCCTGTATTCTCAATTGCCCTTCTGAAAGGAGAATCTTGTTTCAAAATTGCACCTGGGCGTTTTAAAGTAGATAGGATACAAATCCTTAGCCTCGCGTGTACAGGAACTTCAGAGTGAAGAAGGAGTATGTAAGACTGTGGGCGGGGGTGGGTGGGCAAGGAAAATAATTTGAATAGTGGTGTTTGCCACCTAGTGAAACTGAAACCAAGCTGTGTGGGTGGGGCCTTGTTTCCCAACGTCAGCGCTGCTGCCCACGAACGCCCCCAGGAGCAGGGGCTGGCCAGGCGGAGGGGCTGGGGGTACCAAGTGTGAAACCACATGAAGCACCTGGGGCTGAGGCAGCCTGCTCGTACACTGCGAAGAAACTCACATGGTCCCTTTTTGTTTCTTGATGCATATTTGAACCTATTAGTGGGGTCTCATCTTGTGTGACATGGCAAGTTTCAAAAACAGGAGGGGTAAATCATTTCTGAAGAGCTTCTATTTCTTCCCCTACCCCAGAGTCATTTTCTGAGTCAGCCAGGGTGTTCCAGAGCCTGGTACCCAAAGTCAGTGCAGGCATGGCCCCTGTTAGCAGAAGGGAGCTCAGCCCTTGTGCCTCACAAAGGGCGCTCCATGGACAGGCTGGACCAACAGCTTTTATTCTACTTGATCTGTACCCCCAAAGTGATGCAAGGCATTTTGGTTAGCAGTAATTCAAATATTATGTGAGCTTATATCTTCTGCCCTGTTTGGCTAGCTACTGTCTCTAAGGAGCGGGGTGATTTTTGTGGGTGGGAGGGTTGGGGAGTGATGTCAAGATATTTCCAATATAGGACTGATTTGCTCCAAAAACTGGATTTTCTACTGTAAAAAGTATGTATTTTTATATACATATTTAAAAGTATACATATAGTACAACCTTACAGGGTTGTAAAGTACAAGCCCTTGGTAGCCATGGGCTACCCACAGCTGGCTGGATCTTTGCTTGTAGACAGAGTAGTGATTTCTCCCTGAGTAGTGATTTCTGCCTTGGGGGCGGAGGCCGTAGATATGTGATGTTGGCAGGGACCCTGAAATCTACCTGCTTGTTAGCCATTGTAAATAACAATTAATGGGTCTCGTGTTTATATATTCTAAGATATAAGGGCTCTTTTGATGTAAATAACATGAATTATTTTGCATGCATATGAAATTTACATTATGTTTTTAAAATTACCAAATAATGAAAATATTAATGCAACTACTCTCATGGTGTGTGGGGGATGGTGACTTAGGCTCAGAAGGTGAGTATTACAACCCGGAGGTTGGCTTTGGTGCTGGCAAGGAAAGCCTCAAGGAGGTGGCAGTATGCTGTCAGCAAAAGTCTTCTCGGGGAATTTTCTGTTATAAATGGTGGTCGCTGTTCATCTGGCCCCAGGATGAATAGCATGGTATTGCTTTTCACTCTTCCATAATGAGCACAATTTTCACCATCAACTTTGTATTTGAAAATATTTATTTTTATAGGAAAGGCAAGAAAGGAAATAATTTGCACATGTGCAATTTTATTAGGGGGCACCTGTGGAGTGTTAATGCTGAAAACACATGGATGAAGCCAAAACACAGGAGCAGGGGGGCGTTATTTAGTTAACTCAGGATTTTTAATTGGTCTATGTTACCTTTTTTTTTTTTTTAGCCATATTTTTTTAAAGCCCTAAGTGAGCAAATTAAATTTTAAAATAAAGAGGAAAGCTCAGTTTTAAAACTAAAATCGAGTTATTATATGAGTTTATTTTCGTATGTCGCAGGCACCATGCTATTATAAGCAATAGTGCCCTCATCCTTGAGAAGTTCACAGTTTGGAAGGGCTGATAATTGTGAAAGATAATGTGATATCAACACTCATGTTTCCTGAGGGCCAAAAATGTGCCAGACTCTGGGCCAGATTAATTGTGTGAATTATTTCATTTCATCTTTACATAATCCACGAGACAGGTAATATTATGGTAACTATTTTATAGATGAGGACAGTGAGGCACAGAAAGGTTATGTAACTTGTCCAAGGTCACACAGCAGGTGGGTGAAAGGGCCCAGATTTGATGTCAGACAATAGGATCTCAAAGTGCACATTCTTAATTACCATGTCACTAGCCCAGACTATGAACAACCTCCTCTAGGAGCCCACAGAACTCCAAGGCTTCTGTCGGTGGGAGGCTAGGGCTTATTATTATAAAGGAGAGCTCAAGTTTTGCTCAGCCAGGAAGGGTTGGGGCACCAGACTTTTGCTGCTAATGACAACGGAAGAAATGTATAAAACAGGGTCATTTGTTCACAGCTCGAGATACATAAAATTTTAAAGGACGCTGGCTATTTTTCATCTTCTTAGATCTCACTCTGGTGTTATATGGTTAATGTCAATAAGGATGGCATTCCTATCTCATGTAGTAAGATGTCACTTCTCAGATACCTAATTCTGAGCATAGAAAGAGTAAAAATAGAAGACTTAAAAGAATATTTCATCAAGATATGTCAACTGGAGGTTTCACTTTAGTGATACTAGAAAGGTTTTGCATTTCAGAACACAGTAAAACAGTTTAGTAGGTGCCTGGAAGATGCTGAGATAGGTGATGGAAAAGCCAGTCACCCCCCAGCTGCCCTCTGGTGGCTTCTACCAGTCAGAAAGCAGAAGAGAAAGGCATTTTTATCCCCTGAGAAGGAAATACTACCTTGGTGCCTACCATGCCTGCTCTTGCACTAGATGCTCTGGGCAGTTGTTTCCTGCAGAAGGTCCCAGGTGAGTCCGGGTGGATGGGGGGAGGTGCTGAGCTCAGTAGGAGCCCTGTCGCGACTCAAGGAGGACAAGGCAGTTGGGGCTCCCTGGAAAGAAAAGTTGAGGCTTGAAAGATGGACCAGATGAGGGGAGGAGACTGAGTTTCAGAGGCCTCCGTACAGAGGGAGGAGCCAGCAATGGGAAAGAGAGGAGAAATCATGTCATCCTCCTGTGCGAACAGTGGGCTTTGTCTGCCGGAGTGCAGGGGCCTTGTTTCATCCATCTCTGTCATCCCTGTCGCTCCCTTCCCTCCCTTCCTCATCCCATGGCATCTATTGGTGCTTGTCATGGGCTGAATTGTTTCCTACCTCAAATTCCTATGGAGAAATCCTAACTCCCAGTACCTTGATGTGTGACTGTATTTGTAGAAGGGATCTTTGAAGAGGTGATTAAATAAAATGAAGTCATATGGGTGGACCCAAATTCAATATGCCTGGTGTCCTTATAAGAGGCATTTAGAGCACAGCCTCACCCAGAGGGAAGACCAGGTGATAGGGTCGCAGGTAGGCAGCCAGAGTAAGCCAAGGACAGAGGCCTCAGAAGAAACCAACCTTGTTAACAAGGTGAAGACTCCTGGCCTTCAGAACTGGAAGGAAATACATTTCTGTTGTCAGTCTGTGACACTTTGTTATAGTAGCCCAACTAATCCAGTGCTCAGTGTGTTTTTGTTGAACAAAAGCATGAATAGGTGGGTGGGAGAAAGAAAATGTTGCTTAGTTAGGGTAGGACCAAACCATAGAGGTCTTCTTGGCCAGAAAGAGACCTGCATCTCTGATTCTGTGAGAGGAACCATGCTGGGAGCCTTAGAAGGCATGACCGGGGACTGCTGATAGCTGATCGGCACTGGCACAATCTTTACATCAGGATTCTCCCCTGGAGAGGCAGATGAGGATCCCCAATGGACCAGGGAATTAGGATTCTACCTGGGTGTGAGCCCACAGTGTCCTGATCTGGTTGGACAGAGACCAGTTCCTCTCACCCATGAAATAAGAGTAAACAAGCAGTCTCGAGAACTTAGAGTCCAAAGTCATGGAGCTCCATAGGACATGTGGAATTTTAGAGCAGCCAGATGGAGACTTTCACTAAGGGGCTTCAGTACCGTACCCCAGATATCCCTGGACAGAATGGAGAGAGGCTGAACTGGGGCCTCCACAATAAGAATCTTCCATAGACTAGAGAGCCCTGGAAGGGTGAGGTCCACGGGCAGCCGGGGGCTCGATGGACTCCCTAGACTGACTCAGCTACCAGTTTTCTTATGTGCTCCAGCCACTGCCCATGAGAGGCTAGCTGACATTCCTTCTCAGGTCCTTAGCTTGCAGGGATTGTGGTTTACCATTAACTTTTAAGCTCAGTGACATGGTACTTTTTATTTGTACTTGGAGTTGCATGATGATGAATGAATGAATGAAAGATCAAGGCAGATGAAATGTCAAACCTCAGCAGATGCCCTTAGAGTTAGAGTTGTCTCCATGAAGTAAATCAAAGCTTATTGTATCAAAAGTATTTTTTTTAAAGCGCACCTGGACCAAACTTGGATTCATATTTTTTGTTATTTCTGTGTTCGGTATGAATGCTTTTTAAAAGCCCTTATTATGCTGAACCTCAATGAGAGACCAGTAATGCCAAGAAATCTACTAATTTTATTTGTTAGAATATAAAAGCCAAGAGCTCTTCAATCATAATTTTATCCTGGCTGGTTATATTCCATGGCAAAGAATGCTGAGCCCAAAAGAAAATAAGGTTTTGGGGGTAGAGGGAATTCGTGCCTTATAAAATGACTGAATGAGAAATAATGTCGAACATGGAAAAAGGCCTAATGATTACATTACATAGTCTCTTGTCATTACAGTCTTCTGGGTTTGAACAAATGATTTAATCTGCTTTTTCTATATTGTTTGGATGGTTTAACTTTCATTTTAATTTCCTTTATAATTGGGAGCCTAGGTAGTATATTAGGAAGGAGGGTCTCTCATTATGCTCAGGGAACTAACTGCTTTCCACTCCAGTCTGTGGCCCTTACTCTTTTGGTACACATTTCTATGTCTCTAGTTACATGGGGTGGACTTTGAAGTAATGCTGAGCACTTTTGAAGAGAGAGGAATCTATACTGGTAGACCCCCTCATTTAGGGGGTACATAAGTAAGTAACTGCAGAGGTATTTCTGATTTTATTAAGAGTCATTTGGTTAAAAGTGACAGAAAACTCAACTCACAGTGGTTTTAAGCACAGTCCAAAACTTACCATCAATGTAAGTGAATGGTCTAGGAATAGGGTTGGCACATACGTGTGTACAGCTCAAAGTCAAGATGTTTCAACTCTTTTCCCCCTCCTGGCTCAGTATCTTTACTATGTTGTCTTTGTTCTCACATAAACTCCACTCTCATCTAAAGATGACTGCCATTTGTCCTCCCAAGTCCAAATTCAGCAGGAAAGAACTTTTCTCCCAGCTTTCCTGTGAACATGCTGAGATTCACCCTGATTGGACCATTTGAGGTCATGTGCCTGTCCTTGAGCCAATCATAGTGGGTGAGGAACTCATTAATTATATCTCTAACCCTCTCCTAAAGGTGGAGGTATAAAGATCACTAATAGAACACTAGGGAAGCAAACTGCAGATCCACTAGATTTTACTCAACTACATTGGTGACCCACTAAATTGAAGTTTATTGGTGTGCAAAGGAGCCATTACTTGACTTGCAAGTAGCCACCTACCACTTATTTGTCACACTAGCTGTCCCTTTTGCAGACTGACTGGATGAAGGATCTCAGTAATTTTCAAGGTAGCCTCTTACAAATTGAAAACCATGCCCCTTATTCTAAACCCAGAGTGAGAGGGTGACCAGGACAGTTCCTATTCAGAGATGGCCTGCCGTTGTGCCTTGGCCTGACACTTTCCCAGCAGCCCCAGCTTTTGGTTCCTAACATCTGGCTCCTTCCTTATTAGCACAAAGAGTTGTCTTTTGTGTTAGAGAAAGACTTTCTGGTGTCATGTATCCTTCTGTAAAGCAGACATAGAAGCTTTATCTTTATTATTCTGTGTGTCATATAGCTGGAGACAGTGTGTTGCTTCAGAAATACAGATACTGATGAAATGCACTCTCATTCTCAAGGAGCAATTCCTTATTTTTTTTTTTTTTTTTGCGTTTTTTTGGCCCGGGCTGGGTATGAACCTGCTACCTCCAGCATATTGGGCCAGCGCCCTACTTTGAGCCACAGGTGCTGCCCAGGAGCAATTCCTTCTTTAGCAGAAGTTAGTGCTTAAAAGTTCATCTCTATTTGCCAATCAAGAATGCCACAGGGTTAACCTAAGTGTTCGTTCAAAGACGAATGGCTAAAGAATGTGGTATGTGTATATATACAATGGAATACTATTTGGCTTTTAAATGAAAGGAAATACTGTCATTTGCAAAAACATGGATGAACCTGGAGGACATTATGTTAAGTGAAATAAGCCAGACACAGAAAGATGAATACCACATGATCTCATTTATATGTAGAATATAAAAAAGTCAAACTTACAGAAGTGGAGAGTAGTAGAATGGTGGTTACCAGGGGCTGGTGACGGAGTTGTTAGATGTTGAAGATAGGATACAAAGGTTCAGTTAGATGGGAATAATAAGTTCATGACTTACTGGAACGTGGCACAACATGGTAACTTTAGTTAATAGCAATATATTGCATTTTGAAATTTTCTAAGAGAGTAAATTTTAAGTGTACTCCCCCAAAATGTGAGGTGGCACATATGTTCATTAGTTCAATTGAGCCACAATCTGTATTTTAAAAACCTCACATTGTACATAATAAATACAGGGTGTCCCATGTAGAAAGGAAAATGAACAAACTTAGAGTAGAACCTCTGTAAGCTGACCACACAAGGGACTGTAAAGAACTGGTCAACAGATGGAGGTGACCAACATAAGGAACTTCCACTGAGAACATGTGGTATGTGTCTGGTTTATGAAAATTAGGTCAACTTGATATGGTCAACTATGGAGGTTCTACTGTCTATTTTATATTTTAAATACTTGTTATATATCAACACACAGAGAAATATTTTGTAAAATTTTATGATGACTATTTTATAAATAAGGGACATTTAGCTCAATTTCCCATTTTTTTCTATGTATGTATGACAACCTTTGGGAGACCTGGTATGTGTATAATAAAATGTTTACCAATGAAAAAATTATAAAGAAAAAAGAATTCTACAGGGGCATTCTCTTCAATGAGGGTCCCCTTCCTAGATCTGACTACTGATAGGGTTGATCAAGGTCAACTGAAAACCACTCCATGTTTCTTTGTCTGCCATGCTCTGGGTGCATGTGGTGAGTGCTCAGTGATTACTCCAGCCAGCAGATGACAGTAGCCATGTCGTTTGATGACCTTCATTGTTTATTGTGATTCTTCAGTTCACTATTAGTTCTTCACAGTCCCGGCAGCCACTTAGAAGGTGCTGTTCTGCTAGGGCATTTTCAGTCCGCTTCTGATTAGTTAAACTGGTCTCAACCAGTGCTAAGTTCACACTTCAGCTTTGATTTATGCCTTCTCTATCTGCGGGTGCATTTCTTGTTACCTCACACAACAAGAGGTCTCTCTTTTCTTATTGGTGCCTTCTCATTTTTATGAGAATGAAGTAAATGGTATCAGAAGACACCAAGATATGGAGGGCAAATAATAGCACAACTTCTGACGACTGAGTCATAGAAAACAATCTTAGGCAATTCCCCGAGTTGATAATCCCAAATATCTAGATGTTCCTCTTAAGTAGAGAAAACAGGATGTTAGAACTATTCAAAATAAGGGAGACTTAGTGGTGTTTATAACTGGAGATATGAAAGAGCAAGGGTCCCATGGACCTGTTCCAAGGCCTTGTTGATGATCACACATCCACAGATTACACATTCCAGGCTGTTTTCAAGGGTAAATGTGGCTGTTGAGGCCAATGGTTTAAGTCCTATGGCCATTCATTCTTTTTTTTTTTAAATAATTTTATTAAATCATAATTGTGTACATCGGTGCAATCATAGGGCAGAATGTGCTTCATATACAATCAGAAACATTTTGATCGTACAGTGAGAGATAGCCCTCATAGCATTTTCTTAATCACTATATAAAGACATTGATACTCTACATTTAATAAGTTTGCCATTCATTCTTTATTCCCTCAACCTCATTGGCTCTGAGCCTTGTGCAAAAAACAAGCAGGGATGGAGCATGAAGAACAGCATGGCAGTCAGGTTAGGAAGGAAGGCAAGAGTTCACAGACATCACTGACAATTCCATACTGACCTCATGACTTACAGCAAGGACCCAGGAAAGGTCCTGTTTCTTTGAGGATCAATACAGATATCGCCAGTCCTTTGTCCATCCCTTACCTGGGAACCCTTCACCTGCCCCACACACCCTCGTCCTTCTCTTACACAAGCAAGCTCTGCACAAACATGGTTGGAGGGTGTGGGGGGCAGAACACCTTGTTCATGGGCATTTCTGGCAAAATATACATTCTTACTGATAAAATGTGGACTTGTCCAGTGTAGAAATGAGTGCAGAAAACAAGCCCCTTTGTTTTTTTCTTTAATAAATGTGTTAACAAAATATAATTCTTATAAAATAACGAATTTCATTTATTTTGTCTTAACCTCTGTCATCAGAGACATTTGAAGGCCTGAGGAGGGTTCAGTTAAAAAACATAATGCAATAGCACTTGAAGAGGTGTTGTGAGTGTGCCCCGTGAGCAAGGCTTTACCGTGCATTCATTTGTTTTCTTTTCCCCCATTTATACAGACTTTTGTTCTGCTCTTAGATAAAATACTAATAAACAGGAAGTTGAAAAAAATGTGGTGCAATTGTTCTGAATGTTGTTTTCCTTGTAAGGTTGTGCGAGCTACCCGACACCATCCGTCCTATTCAGAGCAGTCCCTGTAGGTGGTAGTGTTAATAAAGAAATGAAGCCAGCCGGGAGCAGAGCCTCCTCCGCGGCTGCCGCACTCCCGCTGAGGGCTCAGCCTTCAGAGCTAGTGGGGCCTGCTCAGACACTCTGGCAGTTTCCTCTTATTTGTCCTGAACTAAGTTGTAGATTTTTAAGGAAGAAGAATAAGACAATTTCTATGAAAAATATATTTTTTTTCTTCTTTATTCCTCAGACTGAGTGCACAAGAATTTATTATCAATATTTCTCCTGAATAGGGTGTGTGTGTATGTGTAAAAGACCCGGGAGCAAACGATTTAATAGGAATATGCATTCCTTTGTTTATCTTTAGGATACTTCATTGGCTGTTTAACTCATTGTCATTTGAACATTGTGTTAAGAAAATCTGAAATGGTGTTCTCTTTTTAAGAAGAATGACTTTAATAACCATATTTGACTTTGAGAAATTTCATAACCCACTTTGGGCAAGATCCAGTTGTGGGCAAGAACAGATATCCTGAAAGTAACCCTCACCTCTCTAGCAGCCCTGCTTTCAGTGAGTTGTGGCCTGTGTGAACTGAAGGGTTTTCAAGCTCCGGCCTCTGGGAGCCCTGGGGAGTCCTGGTCCCAGCAGTGTGGTGCTACCCCAGTTGTTCAAAACAGAGCACTGGGTTTCCATACCCTCCAGAACCTTCCACCTTTGTGTTAGGGCCTGAAGAACTAGGCCTGGAGTTTTAGACCCCCCGCCCCCAAGCTTTGCCTTTCACCTCCTACTATGGAGCCACCTCTTTGGATTTTCCACAGCCGGGGTGCCAGGAAATAGCCCTGGATGTGGGAAGGGAGAGCAGAGGAAATAGGAACTGCGAAGGAGGGAAGGGGGGGGAGGCTCTGTGCCCACCACAACCTGCTTTCCTGACAGGGAGGTGAGGGCAAAAAGAAAGCCTCACTTCCACTCCTCCCCAGAGGCACAGAACTCCCCCTCCACCCCGACCCCAGGCGTTTAATTCACACCCATCCTGGCCTCAGTGGACTCCCCCACCCCTCACCCCCAGACCTGCATCTGACACCTGCACAGTCCCAGACCTGTCCTAGGTCTGCTCTTCTGCCTTTTTTATTTTTGGGTTGATTTACTAGGTGAAACACAATGTTAAAACTAGAAGAAAAAGATAGAGATGAGTCAGGGCAGTGTAAGGCTGTGTAAGAGTGAAAGGGACAGATTCGGGCAACCTGGACCCTGCTCTGGGGATCTGACAGCATGAGCCATGAAACAAAGCTGTTAACCTCAAAAAATGGGAGAGAGTAAACAAATCTCTCCTCTGGTTTTCTGCACCTGGAGAAAAGCAGGCTTCTTGGGCATAATAGGCTCTCAACAATTAGACACCTTAGGAACGCTTTTCTGGATTTAGCCCTTCCGGGAAGAATGGGGCTCAGCGTGGGAATATTCTCTCAGGGTCTGGGAAAAGAATCCAGAAGAGAAAAGGTTTCCAAGCTGAGTGTGTTCAACAAATGCGGCATAGCTGAAAAGCCCGAATTTCCCAGGATGAACCACGTTTCCTTTTGGAGTCTAGCACCGTGGTCATTGTCCTTGAAGACAGTGAGTGCCGTGTTTCATGAACACACTGCACCTTCTAGAGTTGACTATGTAGATATTCAGCACTCTCGTGACTATTTTTAACATTTTATTTTTTGCTCAGGGTCAAGAACTTCACCCACCTAAGTGAGCCTTGTCATTAAATGGAATGTTCCAGCAATGCATGTGAACTTAAGACACTTGGATTAAAACTCCAAAGTCAAGTCAGGTTTAAATATTCTATCAGAACCAATGGCTACTTTTGTATATTTGGGCACAGTTTTCACAAATTTTTAAGGCTTTTCTTAGATGACTGAGCTCCGTGGTTAGAGAGCAGATAAGTTATTTTTCCCTTTAATGCTGAGCATTTTCACTGATTTCATTCTTACTCATTAGAGAATACTGTGCTCACCCGCAGATGCCAGGGTTCTAGAACACAGCCACTCTGCCTTCTCATGTAGACATTTTATGCCGTCCCTTTCGTCTTCCACTGGGGCTTTCACAGTCAAATGCGAGTTGACTAGCAGTAATTCGTGACCAGTGTTTTTGGAACTTGCTCCCACCCCATATACCCGAGAGACCTGTGAAGGTCACATACTCACGAGTTCTGCCATGGGGACATGAAATTTTGGACATTATTACCAAAAGATGCAACATGACTAAGCACCCAATTTGAAATAACTTTTTTTAGAAATCTCTTGTAAAATTGTTGGGATTTCCATGACAGATGGAGTTCTAGTCATTCTAAAACTTCAGCACACAGAGCCTAATCAGCATATTTTGACTTTTCACATTTTATGTTTTAGAAGGGATTAAAAACTACATTGATCCGTTTCATTTTGGAATTTCCCTCAAGGTCGCTTTACCAGCTGTTTAGACCAACGTTGATAATGCTTTCATTTTAAACACGGTTATTTTCTCTCTGTGAAGTGGTTGCTTGTGCTCCTAGCTCGGTGGGTGGTCTGGTGACTTGCTGATTTCAAAATCCTAGGATGGTGCTTGGACACAGAGGCTGGTTTGGTGTGGCCATCACTCCAGCTGCCTTTGTCTCCAAGGCGAGGCCAGTGCTGCTTCAAAGTTTGCTTTTGTCCAAAAGAAGGAAATAGTAGAGGATTTCAGTGGTGTCACTTTAGAGCTTCAGTGTTGAGTCGTTGGCTCAAAAGATCTATTCTCCTCTATAAATAGATATGAATTTCTACCCCCTCCAACCTTTCCCTTTACAAAGTTAAGAAAACCTGCAATTAACTGTGCCAAATCAAGAATTTGCTCTTTTACAAGATTTTCTCCCCTTTTCCTGGCCAGTCTGTTAATAAAATCTTGATTATTGTAATATGTTATGTTTTATATGTATTCATATCTTCTGTATTTTGTGTAGCAGATATATGTATGTGCAAAGTATTTGAGGCTTTTTAAAAAATGGTATTGGTTATTAACCTCAATTTTTTCAATATCAAACATGTAGTAACTCCAACAGGAAAGGTATCAGAAATTAAAACAGCTTGACATTTTCCCACTTCTGAATTAAAATGCAGCATTTTCATGTTGTTTTGTCTGTCAGGCTTTAATTTTTCCACAAGTCCTTTTCAGATCTAAGGTAAATATGATTTAGATTTATGTTTTAAATTAGAACTGTCATATGCCCACACAAACGTTTTGTTGTCAATCTGATATAGTAAACAATGCTCTTTAACTAATAATTTCTGTTCTGAGTCCATGATTTTTATCTCCATATTCACCCATATTGTATGGCATCATTTCTTCCTATTGGCTTATCTGTTAAATTAATACTTTATCTAAGCTTACCTATGAAATTTGTGTTTCCTATTGGCTTGCCTAGGAAATGACTTTTTGTCGTATTGCAGCTCATCTTGCAGCCTAAAGTAGAGAAAATGAGCAAGCTGCCTGTGGTTCCTTATTGTACAAAACAAATGACTTGTGCTGTCTTTCTCAACAACTTTCGGTGTTTACTAATGAAGTTTTAAAAACAAAATAAAACTTTTCTATCCACAAGGAAAACTTTTTCTCCAATCCCCCTCCATTTTTTGCTGATTATTTTTTTATTTTTTTATTTTTAAACACTAAGTAAATAATCAACTTCAGTCATCTCATCTTTAGGGGAATTACTCAGTGTATTTTCTGCTTACAGTCACCAGGGGCTAATGTTAGGATTCATGAGCAGCTTCCTGTTGTTTCAAGCAGCTTCTCTCAGTGGTGAGCGGCTGGGTCCTGAGTACACACGGTGGGTATGAGATAGCAGCCTGGTTTATTTTACTTCTGAAATGACTTTTAACATATCAGTTTTGAAAGTGTGTCTTTTACTGAACCAAAATAGCACATCTCTGATGCTTCTCACTGGGTGCTATCCCTGCATTGACGCCTTCTATGCAGTTAGATGTTTGGGTTCAACTTCCATTTTGAAAATCGGTGAAAGCTCAGGCCAACGGCCCTAGAAGGGCCACTCTGTTTTAGTGTAATTTACATGTAGCAGGATGGAAAAGAGACAGTATATAAAATAAACTATAGTCTTGTTTGATCTCTGTGATGCTGAGGATGTTTGTGAATATTTAAAAGCATCCTATGATTCCAATGATAGGAGATACCCACAGTAGTCAAATTCATAGAGGAAAGAAAGGAAAATGGTAGGCACCAGGGGCTGTGATGGGGGCAGGGGGAGAGAAGAATGGGAAGCTTTTGTTTAATAGGGATAGTTTCTATTTGGGAAGATGAAAAAGTTTTAGAGATGGATGACTGTGATGATTACATGGCAGTGAATGGGCTTCATGTCACACTGTGTAGTATGCTTAAAAATGGTAAAAATGGGACACTTTATGTTTTCTTTTTAGCTCTGTAAAAAATATACATTCACGGAAATAGGGCTTTTAAATCACTATGTATGATGAAGTTAGAAGGTAGACGTGATTCTCAAGGAATTATAGAAATTACACTGGGTGGAGGGGAGTCTCGAGAGCTACCACCAAGTCCAGACCTCTTGTGTCACAGATGCCCAGAGCTAGTGCTTTGGGAGTGATGCAGCCTCCATGTCGGGAGCCTCGTCCACGGCTCTTTGCTGACCCTTTGCTTTCCCCCTCCAGCCAGGGTCATTCCTTAGTCTAAGTAAACGTGCCACAGATTAGATTAGCCTCCTGATAAAGACCTGGAGCAAGAAGGTTTTAATCCTTTAATCTAGACAGCTCACGATTTCCACTGCCCGGCCTCTGGGGGAAGGCGCCCGGACCCGAGACGGGTTCCCCCGTGCCCTATGACCTCAGAGTGCCATTAGACTCTGAGGCCTGTGTGTCATGGGAAAATTGTGTTTGAAACAAAGTGGCTCTCTGGCAGTCAGCAGCGTGCTGGCTCTTAGAGTGGACAGCACAAAGCTTCTCTGGACATGGATGCTTCATGTGAGCTTTGAACTCAGTCTGGTGTACTTGTGCTTTTATGACCTCAGTTCAGATTTCATTGACACCCATGATTCGAAAGTGCACCATTTTACTAAGGGCTGTCTACAAAGTATCCAGCCATTGTTTTTTCATATTATATGGCTGGGCCCTTTCCAGAGAGTTCTTATAGTACATACACAGGTATGTGAGAATTATCCATATGATTTTTGCAAGTGTTTGATGTTAGCATAGGAGCTAAAACATCATGAAACAAATGTCAGTCATCACTCAGTGGCCTTGGAATATCATTCCCCACGCCTTTTCTATGATGTGCTTTTATTTTGGATGCTGATTTACATCTCTTATCAACATACAATTTCACAAGCCATATCAGATATTTTTTTAAAAACTCCGCCTCCATATAATTAAAACTAAATTATACCTACACCACCTGTTGTCCTATCTGTAGCCATTTTTACTGACTTCCTGACAGCAAACACTGTACCGGTACAAGGTTTCATGGTGATGCATTTGGGCCCATTGTCAGCATTAATAAAGCTTCGTGGAGGCGGCGTGAACTGAAGGCATTGCCTAAATGTGGGACCGCAGATGCCTTAATGTGTGAGACAGGCATCTCGGTGAAACAAAAGCACAGCATACTTTTTCTTTCCAAATGAGGTAGCACCACAACTAAAAAACCAGCTCACCTTTTGCTTTCTAAAATATATCTTGCTGGAGAAAACGGTTGTTGACTCCCATCCATTGCCCATATAAATACCACTCAGGAAAACGTTGTGTGAATGACCGGAGTTCTGGTGGGCTTATCACTAGAGATTGCACAGCATCCCGAGGGGAAGCCTGAAATATCCCAATCAATCTCAGGGTTGTTCCAGGCTATTTCTGTGGTTGGTTTTATAATTCAACTAGCTGGACATTTTAGGCTTGGGAAAGTATATTTCTCCCAATCTGAAAAGTGTTTCCCTGATTCTGAAATAGGCCACACACATTCAGCTGGGGACACCTTGATGAAGGAAGGAGGAAAAGGGGACCCAGAGTGACTGAGGGAAAAGTCACTGAGAACAGCTGAGTGCTAAGAAGGCTCTCCAGAATTAAATATGTGGAGTTGCTCAAATGCAACTTGGGCAGGAAAAAGACCATAACTCTCAACATATGTGAAGGTTACTGATACCCAGGAGGTAAAAGAAGTATTTAGCATGCTAAAAGGAGGGTAGCCAGAGTAATGGGGTGAAACCAGGGGAGGACGTCCTAGAATGTAATATTAGAAATAAATTTCTAGACAAGGAGTGTCCATCAGAGTGTGAAATGGGCTTATCAGAAACAAGCTGGCATGTCGGTTCCATTGACATTACAAAGAAGGTTAGAATGAAAAGCTAATGCACAAGAGGAGATTGGGGTGTGTGCTGATAGAGGTGCATATGTAAGGTGGCACACTGGGTCGGGCTGGGGCTGCCTGCCTCAAAGCCAGTGGTGGGTTTATTATAGAACTGAGTTGGAGACCTGCACACCTACCTTGAATCAGGAGCAGCTGGATGCTCGGGTAGCCTCTCCCTGTTTCAGTTCCTAAAGTTGGTCTTTATGTCACCATAAAATCCATGCCTTCCCAAACTTAGCAATCAATGTTCTGGCAAAAGCCATTTTATTACTGTGAAGAAGTGTTTATGGCATGACAACTAGGTACTGCATAGAAAAAGTGATGGGTGTACCTTTATTTTTTAAAACCATCTTTTGGACTTTCTGAATAAATGGTAGAATTATCAGCACTTTTGAAACGTTTTCCATTAAACCTCTAATTTATTAAGAAGGATGGCCTCTGCCACCTCCCTGAGTCGCCTCTTTGGGTTTGTTCTTTCCCTGGAGGCAAAGAGATCTGTTTCCATAGCAGAGGTTTCTGATGTCATGTTTACAGTCTTGAGATCAGTCTGACTGGCTTCGTGTCCTAGCCTGCTTTTAAAACAGTCCTCCACCATGCTGGGCAGGCAAAGTGATACTGTTGTAGCAAGGTAAGAGTGACTTTCCCCGTGTTAAAGGAGGGTGCTCCATAGAATTGTGAGAGCCGGGACCCGAGCATCTTTTCCCTTTAATTTCTCCAACTGCTTCTTAAACATCGCATGCAATAAATATGCAAGTCAAGAAGGAGGCTGTGTCATTGGACCCTCAATGATTCCCCAACAATTAAAAAAAAAAAGAAGAAAGAGGCTTTGGCTTCTTTCAACTTCTGTCTGAATGGGGTCAGTATCTACGTCAATTTCCCCTTCCTTTTTCTTTCTTTCCCAAACTTTCTCTCTTTTCTTCCTCTTCTTTTTCCTCCTCTTTCTCCTTCTGAGTCCTCTTTATCCCTTTTTTCTACATTAAAAAAAAAAGAAAGAAAGAGCATACACACACACACACACACACACACACACACACACACACACACACAGTGCCAAAAAGTGTATACACATTTTATGAAAGGAAAAATTGTATTAAAATTGCAATACTCAATATATACCAATTCTAAAAGATGATACAAGTCACATTGAGTTCCTCTTATAATTGCAGAAGTCATGTGTAACTTGAATATTACAAATTTAATACAGTTTTTCCCATCTTTAAATATGTATTTTTTTGGACATTCTATATATATATATATATATATATGGTTTTTTTTTAAAAGACTAGAAAGAGGATTTTTATACTTTTTGCTTAAAAAAAAAGAGATAAGAAGTTAGACAGTTGAAACTACTCCTAATATATTAGTTGATGAGAAGAAAAGAAGACCAAGGTAAGAAGCAAATAAAAGAAGCACAACTTTTATTTTTCCAATTTTGTAGTGACACAAGGAAGATTCTACTGCCACCAAATTGGTGATAAGATCCTGATCACCATTTCGTAAAGGAACAGGAAGCCCCAGTGGCCTGGGTGGTCTGAGACGGGCCCTGCATGGAGGCCTCCCGGCTTTCCCCATAACCACAGCCGCCCACTCCCCCAGAATGGAGCTTCGGGCCAAGTTGGGGAGAACTCAAGCTAGTCCATCCGAGAGCTCCCCTGGGAGAGATCTTGTAGGCCACCTACTGATAAGATGGGTCTGTCCCCAAACGTCCCCTCCCCTCCCCTTCTGCAATTTGGCCAGAAATGAGACCTGAAATCTCACTATTAGAATTTCAAGCACACACTGGTGCCTGGGAGCCAGAGCTCCGTGACCAGTGTTGCAGACGGCCTCCCGAGTCTCTCTAGAGAGTGGCGGGAGTGGTCCTGGAGTGCCCTGGAGTGGCTAGGGAAGTCTAAAGTAGGTTGACCCAGGAAAGGGAAAGACAGCTCTGTGTGCCCTCTTTTCTTTCTTTCTTTTTCTGCCATACACAGTATTGTGCTCACCACTCCCAGGATCTGCTGCTACTGCTGTGATGCTGTCAGGGAATAGGCCCAGGAACCTGATTTACAGGGGTGTCTCCAAATGTTGCCTCCCTTCCTTTCTTGCAACTTGACCAGAAATGAGATCTGACATCTCGCTATTAGAATTTTACGCACGCATTGGTGCTTGGGAGTTGTGTCTAAGACTCAGAACTCAGTGAATCAAAGGAATAAGTGAATCTGCCCCGCTCCTGATGTCCTGGCAAGTTCTGAAGTTTAGATGAAATGATAGCCATAAAAATTCCTGTGAATTGAGAGCTACTTTGCAAACCCAAAGGGATTAATAATAGTAGCAATGACAGTAATAATATTCTGATATGTTTCTGATTTCAATGAAGACACATTAGACTCCTTCCTTGGCGTGAAAGACCCTATTCTCCCAACACACTGCAACGCCCTGTGGCCCAGGGTTATTGCACCTTAGACCAGACCCTGATGATCGAAGCAGTTCCTTCTGACTTACCAAAGGCCACCTCCCAGCAAGGGTGCCCTCCTGCTTTTCTTCATCTCTACCCATAAGAATTTTCAGCAGACTCTTGGATTAGGTGTGCCAGACGTGTTCCAGCGTCGATCATGAAGATTATACACAGGCAAACCACCAAAGATAAATGTTATTTAATTGGTTAAATAACCTTCCTGTAGCTTTGCTTTTTCTGTTTTATTTCGAGACACTGCTGACATGGCAATTTGTGGAAAGATTTGTATTTAAATCTGTGTCAACGTAAGAGGCTTCATCCTGGCACATGCTAATCACTTGGACAGGAAGTGGAATGGGTGAATGTTAATAAATTAATATACAGAATGATTCTGAAAGGCAGGCCCCACCCGGGATAATTATATTGAATGTGATGAATTTTCTTTAGGTCCACTAACTTCCGGCTTTTAGCAGAGACCTAAACACCAATACTGAAGATAGTTTTTCTCTTTGCTTTAGAAGTCCTAGTGTGCAGGTGATGGCAAACCATGTCTTAAAAACTGAAAGTCCTATAAATGTACTCCAAGGTCCATGTTGCTCTGGGCAAGATCCTTAGTACTAGAGAGACAGGGTGTCTGAGCTTGCCATAGCATCTGTCCTAAAGAAGTCCCAGTTCAACCAGGAAGGCAGGGGAGGGGCCCTATGGGCTGTGGGGTGGTGGTCACTGACCCTAATACCAGTAAAGGCTTCATGGTAAGAAGGCAAGATGTGCCGGGCCAGCAGACACCTTCTTCAACATTGGACTTACTGTCATCAGCAACAGGTTGCCACCCCTCTGTCAGCTTCCTTATTATTCTAATGAGGATAATAAGAGTATTTGTTACAGAAGGTTGAACAAATTTGATCATTTACACTATGGGCCTAGGATAGCACAATCATCCCTTGGTATCTAGGGAGCATTGGTTCCAGGACCTCTGTGGATACCAAACTCTAAGAATGTCCAAGTCCCTGATAAAGAATGGCATAATATTTGCATATAATCTATACACATAGTCCCCTATACTTTACATCATGCCTAGATTACTTACAATACCTAATCCAATGTATTATAAATGCTATGTAAATAGTTGTTCTAATGCATTGTTTCTTACTTGCATTATTTATATTGTTGTATTTGTTATTTTCTACTTTTTTGTTGTTCAAATACTTTAACTGTTGTTGATGGCATCCACGGACCTGCGGACACAGAGGAATGACTGTGCCTCAGTGACTGGCGGTTGTCAGCATTGCTCATCTCCTTGTACCAATCTCTGTCAACCTGGAACTGTACTTGAGTCCCAAGCTAGGAAGTGACTTCATGATGTCCATTTGACCATTGTGAACATACCCAGAGTTCAGTGCCAACTCTGAACCAAATGCTGCACTGGGCAGGGGGACAGTGGGGACCGAAGACCCAGGCCCTGCTCTCCCCACCCGAGGGCCTGATGGAGCAAGTCTCCACACTGGAGCCCTGACTACCCAAGGGAAACCCGAGTATGGGGCCTGTGTTGCCTAGTGACAAGGTCCATCCTCGTGGGGAGAGGGAAAACCACGAAGTAACATTTGGACTTCTCCTTAGTGTGGGGTGGTGCCGCCTGGAGAGAGAAGTGCTTGCTGGGCTGTGTCCAGCTTCCTAGTCACTGCGACCAGCAGCAGCCCGAGTCTGGCCACCTGTGAAGGGCACATTAAAGGCTGGGGAAGCCACAGCCCAAGGATGGAGGTGAGTCAGGGTTTGAGGATAGAGGTTCTCCTTCACTTGTCACAAGCAAGAAGCAAATCTAGATAACTGGCACAACAACGACAATCTTGTGCTTCTAATCACAGACTAATGAAGGATGGCAACGGTTTACCCGGTACCTTCTTGGAAATAAATTGTGGGTAAATAACATCTGCTTAAAGCCTGGAAACCCAGTTTCCTTTGGTTTGTGTCTTTAAATGCTTCGATGATGTGGTTTGCTTTTTTCTCCAAGGGAACAAAAAAGTAAATAAAGGCTGACAACTGAGTAAGGTCCATAGCCAAGTTATTCTAAGAGCCGGCAGTCACCCTGGGTACCCGGCTTGGTGACAAAGGACAGAAATTTAATACGGAAATAGGATCCACTTCAAATGCCCCATACCCAACCTCAGGATAGTGAAAATAGATATTCCATTATGGGGCATACATTGTCATCCTTCTGAGGGAAAATATAAGTAAGGATATTTTTAAGGATTATTTCTACTTTTTCACTGAGCTGAGACAGTTGCTCTCTGCCAAGTGAAGATTGTGCCGCTGTTGTTCTTTTGCAGCAATGATGGTTCATTCGCTAGCAACAGGCAGCAGCAGAGAGCAAGCTTTGCAGACAGTGGCGCCTAATAAACGCAGTAGGAACGGTATCAACAACAAAAGCAGTGATGGAGGCAGGGCCACCCGGGGCAGCACACATCACCTCTCTGGCTTCTCGTCGACACCTGGGCCGGACCAGGCGGGCAGAACACCCTGATGGTGTGGGAAGCCCCTTTGATTTGCTGACTTGGAGGATTTCACACTTGATTGTGCAGGCTAGCATTGCCATCAGCAGGGCTTTAGTCCTGTATTGTAATACTTTTTTTGTCCTTCTTGAGACCAATCCTAAAGCAAATTTTCTGATTCAGCTGTCCCTAGGACTTGTGTGCACTGGCTCAGAATCTCAATGTGGTGCTCATGGAGAACCTAGGAGCAGAGCTCCCTGGTGCTTACTAAGTGCAGAGTAAAAGCCCTTTACTCCACTCCTCCTTGTAGGCCTGTTTTCCTGGTATTCATGCACTGGTTTTTATATTTTTTCAATCAAACACCACAGCTCAGGCAAGGGGGAGAGAGGTCTTAGTAAATGTGATCTCGGTGCCTTTGAGCTTATAAAATAAATCAAAGTTGCTATTTCCTGCTAAGAAAGACAGGTGCAGAGCAGATAATAGGTCACAGTCATTATTGTCCCTTGCTTTTTCCCTGTCCCCCTGGCCTGCTTCCTTTTCCAGTTGCTGTCAGAACCTCGGGTGGGAACTTCCTCTGGCCTAGCTCTCCTGGGCTTGAATGACAACCTGTATGGTCAGATTTTATGCCACAACTTTCTTTCACATAAGATGATTAATAATGAAAGAGTCGAATTTGGGGAGAAGGCCTTTTAAAAACAAACTACGGAAAATAATTGATGAATAGTGTAGTTTATAAAACTTTTTCCCCCCTATAACCCTTTAAAAAGTATGTTGCTCACTTGCATGTAAACACCATATTGACATCCTGGGACTGGCACCCCTTGACCTCTGCAATATGAATTAAAGTGGAAAGTCATTAAGCACAGAGTTCCTAATTGAATGAACATTTTGGTCCTGTAGTATTGGGGACCCTTTTTGTTCAGTCCCTGCATGAGGATCTGTGGTTCAGGTGCCTTGTCGGCTACAGAGTGGTGATTTTTGGGGGGTCTGCTTTAGATGTGTTAATTTACCTCTTAGACCTTAATTTTCATCCTCAACAAATTCAGCAAGATGGAAAGTGACATTTGGAAAACAGGAAATGCATGTTCAAACATTCACCAAAGCTCATTCTTATAACAGTTAAAAGGCAGTAATTCATTCATTCATCTCTTGATACAAAGCATTCATTTTGGGTTGCTAAACAAACCGACAAAGCTACTGAATTGTGTTTCAGGTTGAAGATACCCGAGGGGAGGTGTTTATGCGAGATCTTTTACTGCTTCTTCGGTATGTGACTTCCACTGGGGCAGGTTTAAATGAGACAAAAAATTTGGTGTCAGCTCTGGGTTTTCCTTGATGTCGATCATTTTTAAGCGTTAACTGAAGGAAATCCCGTCTTGTCAGAATGTTCTTTTCAAGAGAAGTCACAATAACGTAAGGGGCTGGAGAGCGATGGGCCCTTATGGATTTCAGGGAATGCACATTTATTAGTAATTCTTTTTGGTCGGGCTCTGTTCACTGTGGTTTGTTTGCCTGTCACCAACCTCGGGGACTAGATGTGAAAGCCGGCTTATATTCCAAGTATCACCCATGGCTTCACTTTCTTTTTAATAAATCTTAGGTCAAGTTGTGAGAGGACATGGAAAAGATGAGTGTAAAGTAAACAAGAATTAAATATTTTCAGATTTCTGGGCTAGAGATCAACACCACCAGAACTGCTTGCAGGAGTGGTTCTATCTCAACTAAGTATAGACTGGAGATAAATCTGACAACCTCTGACATCTTTAAATGTCAAACCCACCGCACATCACAGATGACATCGTACCTGATGATCAAACTCCCTTTAAAATATACTTCATGTAAATACATTTTTGCGAAACCACAAGCTGTTTCTCTCAGTTTTGTTTTCAGCTGGCTTTGATAAAGAGATTGGTTGGCACCCTACAGCTAATAAAACAACTTTCAAGCCAACATCAATGAGAGGTTTGAGGTGACTCTCAGAAATACACTCCAGTCTTCATGGTCCAGGGGTATCCACAATGCCTCGTAATTGTGTTAGTAGACCTTGCGAGAGGGGAATTACTTGGCTCTCACCTGAGTTTACAACTGAAATCATCCTTATTTTGGCTGCATGGATCCATTTTGTCAACTCACAATAGCACCAACACAGGGGGTTGGGTTCCTTCTACAAGAAGTGCAATTCCCCTTCTTGTGTTCATCTAGATATACCATATTGGTATGTAAGATATTGTAAAAATTTATTATGCTTGTTACATATTTAATTTTGTAACTAGGAAATGATTTTGTCTTTGTGGAAAATAGAAAGTAAAATTCAGGAGATCCTCTTTGATAGGGCAATAATTAGGGGTTTCTTAGCTTCTGTCGTTTTTGTCTAGCTGGCTTTATTTTTTATTTTATTTTATTTTTACCCCAGTGGCAATTATTTCTAGATTCTGGAAAATTATTCTTTGCTTAAAAAAAAAAATGAGAGAGCTTAATTTTCTTATTTTACAGTTGAGTCAGCCCTAACTTCTAAAGCCAGCGTGCTTTAACAAAATTGTCATCATTTCATACATGATAGATTGACTTCCAGTAGAAAGGAAATTGAGAGGAAAACCATATTTTACTTATACTTAGGAATGTCTCTAAATATAACAAAGTTTTAAAAAATCTTGTTGTTAACAATTGCATATTGTGAAAAGGAAGAAGAAAAAATTAGCTAGGTTGCCTGTGAGGTAATTGTGCTAAAAAGCATTCATTTTTAGTATGTGAGACTTGACATTTTGATTTATTTAATCTTTGACTATTCATTCAATGAGAGCTTTTGTGCTGTGCCACTCTCCTCTTAAGAAATTCCAGGGTTACAGATACAATTGAGGGTGAACTTGAATTTGTTCCGTGGGCACGGCCTTTTCTGTTGTGGTAAAACAAAGTTAAAATGACAACGGTTCTGAAGAAAGTGCTTCAAGACCATGTCCTGTTTCACTCTTTCCAGATGACTAAAATCAGCCTCATTTCCCAAGTCTTACATCGGGGGAAGAAGATGCGTGTGGTTTTAAAGAGTGGCAAGTACTAGTTAAGGTCAAGCTTTTTCTGAATGTGAGCATTCAGTTCTGGTGCACGAAGATGGGGCAGGTATTCTAGATTAAAATTCTCATATAGAAAATGTCTGAAAGCAGCAAATTAGGTGATTATCACAGTCTTCTTAATCCTTGTCAACTTTAATTATAATATTGTTTTCAAGGTGGTTTTGTCTGTCTGTATTTAAATGCTGTTGTCTTACATAAGCCAGGGTGCTTGCTTCAAAATATCAGATCAGTCCCTTGATATTGAAAGAATTGGAACATAAAAAAAAAAAAAATGAAGTGTAAATTCTGAGTCACCTGTTTTAGGTATAGTGTTAAACAACATAACCCGCTGTCTTGAATGGAAGACGTTATTCCACTGATGTTGTCATTGGTTCAACTTTACCAGAAGCCATGCCGACCTTTCACTGAGAATCTTTCAAACTCACCACAAATGTGTCTGTCCTTCTCAAGGATTTAGAACTCCTCATGCTAAGTTTTCTGTTCGTCAATATATATTTTCTCAGTGTTCTTCCTGAGTTTTGTGATTTGCTTTTAATCCCTTCCACTGTTTACCTGCTGGTTTTTGTTTGTGGAAACAATCCACTTTGAGAAGAAAGGTTGACTTCTGATTTTCTGTGATGTGTTCTTTCTTGCTTGCTTTCAGAATTTGTAAGTAGGAATGGATGATGGGCATACTATTTGTGCAAGGGATGTGAGGAGAAGAGTTAACTAATTTTTAAATTGTTGGCAAAGAGGAAAATGCTGGGCTGACTCTGCTGTTTTTCAAAGTGTTCCTCAGTTTAATTAGCCAAAGGACTGGGGAGTCTTTCCTTCCAATAGAGAGGTTAAAAATGGCTTAGCTTTTCTGAATGTAAGTAGCAAGGACTGATGCTCAAAGTATTGCCTGAAAAATCTAGAAATATCTGCAGGTTGTTGTAAACCATTCTGTCTCTTTATGGAGAGTTGTTTGGGCTTTTCAGAAACTCATTAATTTGATTGTAAGTGCCTCAGTGTTATCAGGAAAAGAAGCTTTAGAAAATGGTTTCAGAATGTGTCATTTTCTCCTTGGTTTAATCTGAGACAGTGTGTGGGCATGCTGGTATTTTAAAAGGCTAAAAATGTACATATTGCTGTTGCCTTCAAATATGAGGGAAGATTCAAACAGAAAGGAGTTTTCTTCATTCTTCTGTCTGAAATTCTGCTTTTCTTTTGGGTAGCGATTCTTGAATCTTTAGGAAGGAATCTTTCATTCTTTTTTTGTGTTCAATTTGTTTTGTAATTAAGCGAAACAAATTGTAAAAGGACAAGTCAGCCTTCACCATTTCCAGCTTCATATATAAGGCTTTTATAAAATAAAACCCTGGGTTTTCATTTTAACACGGTTTCTTTTTTTATGAAATGATTTGTGGTATACGACTGCCATTTGGTTTCAATATTAATATGTAACATGAACTACGTGGGTGTCATTTATTTTCAGTAGTAAATAACTGCTTAACCGATTATTTTACGTTAGCAAAGTTCAATTGACTCCTTGAGAGCCTTGATCTGCATCTTCAAACAATATTTGGTTCTACAAAGACCAAATGCATTGTAAAATAACAATTGCATGTCGTGTCATAAAAAGCGTTTCACGGTGTCATGGTGGTCGGAATCAGGGAATGTCATGTAGTGGGTTTCAAAATTCATCAGTAGGTTAATCATTAATTATTCTTTTTCCAGGAAAGACTGCTTAGGTTGTTTCAGAAACTGAGTTTACTAGAATTCTTTTTTTCAAATGATTATAATTTAGGGGGGGGCAAGGCATTTTAACCTGGGGTTCATTTTGTAAGAAGAGGTACCTTTTTTGTTTGTATTGTGGCTTGTTCATTTTCTCATAAACTGTATTTTGTAGCTAAAATGTTGAAAGCAGTTTGGGAACAAAATGTCTGCTTAAACCATGACAAAATTGGCCACAATTTGCCGATTGGGCTGATAACAAAAGCCAGTAACACAAAATAGGTAGAAAAACAGTTTGTTCGGTGATGTGAGACCACTGAAGTTTTTTTTTTTTTTTGCATTTTTTTTTTAAATTCTGATGTTTATGTTGTGATGGAAATACTTGAAGAAGTTTCTGCTCACCCATAGTTTTCAGTTAACCATTTCACCTTTGGATTTCTTTTAAAACTTCAGAAAACAAAACTGCTCACGGGACACCTTAGACCCATTTGAATTAAAAGTCAGCTCTGCACCTAAATCCCATGTTTCTGCCAGACTCTACCTGGTTATAAACATCTCAGAGCTGATACTTTGATCTTGTAAAGCAATATTTAACTTCTAGTTTTTCCCAGCTGTTCAACCTTGAATTATATGACTGCTATTACACTTTTGCAAGTGTAGAACAAAAATTATCCTTTGCAGTTTAAAAGAAACGTTCTCTACCTGGGCATAGGGTTAACAAAAAATTCAATGACCCAAAGTACACATTGACTCTCACATTATCTCCACGGACTGTAAACAAACATGCATGTTTTACTGAGACAATACATTTTTTTCAAATGAGAGAATGAGATAACAGCCTCTTCTCCCTGTCTCTCTTGTTTTGACTTTTCCTGAGTTGTGTGTGTCTGTGTGAGTTTGTGTGTGTGTGGTGGTGGTGGTGGTCTTATTTTTTGTCTTCAAAATCAGATACTCCAGGGCAATAATTAGTATGAGGTTTATGTTTCAACTTATCTAATCTTTGTTTTCACAAACAAATACAAATAACTCAAACTGAAACTTGATGGCTTTGGTGATAATATAATAGCAGCCACGGGGAAATTTTCTTCATTTTAATGTTCTTTCACAGCCCACATTTAGTTTCGGTAGGAAAATTTAATTAACCTTTTCAGCAGTGTGTTAAAATATAGGTTCACAATAGACTCCCGAGTATGATTTGCAGGTTTTGGTTCTATTTTGAGATTTTGCTACACAGAATTTCTTTCTTTCTCTCTTTCTTGCTCTCTTTCTTTCTTTCAATTTTCTCCCTTTCTTTGACAGCATTTGAAATGACTTCAATTCCTTCATTTGCTATCTTTTCGATGTGTATATATTATATAGTGTTTGCATTTATTCTTTATTATGGGGAGGGGGGATTCTTGCTTCCTTTCCTTTTATCGTTTGGTTCTATGAAAGAGGAAATGTCTTTTAGGCTAAATATTTTTCTCCATTTTAATCCTCATGGGGTAGTTGTGAGTCCCCCACCTCCATTTTAAAAAATCCAGTTGAACCACATTTCACAGAGGGCACACGGTCCATGTTAGGCGTCAGACTTGACTCCTGCCTGCCCCGGTGGTCTCAAGTCTTGTCAGTTGGTTTTGTTGTCTTGAAGGTCTATGAAGCCTCAGGTTTTGATGGAAGGCTGGGGAGGGTGGTGTCTCCCTTACTGACAGCTGCTAGGGCTGGGGGAGGAAGGTGGTCGTGACCTTGAAACACACGGGGGCAGGACCTGGGATAGGAGGGGCAGGTGAGTGGGAGGACCGTGGAGAGCAGTTTCTGTTTCAAGGGACCTATTCTCCACGTCTGGTTGGGACATCCACACCTGCAGGGACCTGGATCTGAATGGGGACGTGGTCCTCCCCTGTGCTTGGCAAGCCTGTGCCCAGGGCACCCAGTCACCTCTTCACGTTATCCTGTCACCCCCCAGTGTTCCGCCCTGTCTGTTCCCACCATCCCTGCAAAATCAAATATGGAAACAGAGGAATACATATTTTATCTGTAACTAGTGTGGGCACTTCCAGTATCATAGTCTGGGTGTTTTCTTTTTTTCTTTTTTCTTTTTTTTTTATTTTCTTCTTCTTCTTTTTCTTCTTCTCATACTTCCTGTATGAGGTTAGTTTTTTAACGTGATAAACAAACTATTTTTTTCAACTTTTTTTTTTTGACCTGGTCGTCTCTTGCCTCCTACCCATCCCATCATGAGCTTTTGCTGGTACTCGCCCCCTGTGCACAGAGGTGGGTGTGATCAGAGCCTGAAGGGATCGGGGGAGGGCTCTGTACCCACTTCTCCTTCCCAGGGTGGCACCAAGGAGGGTTGAGCTGGTGAAATATTTCTATTCTCCTATTTGAGAGAAATGCTGTCAAACATATGTCCCAAGTGTTCTCCAAGGGCAAAGCGTGCCAGGACAGTGAGCTGAGGAGAGGAAGGCAAAGTGAGGTGGAGGAGCTTGGCTAGAGGAGAAATGCGGCCAGTCACAAGAGCACAGTGCAGGCTAAATCCCCCCAGCCCCCCGTACTCAGCCCCATGTGCTGATGACCAACACCAGGAAAAGGAGAAGAAAGGAGAGACGCTGCCCACAGTTCTCCCCTGCGAACCTTAGGAACTGTCGACAATTCCAGACTGATTCCCCGCTGCTCTCTTTCCTCCCATGGTGGGGATCTCAGCAGTGAGCCGTCCAGCAAGTGGCTTGGGTACAGATGATTATGCGTGGACATCAGTGGCTCGCCAACACACCGCTCACTCTTGGCCCCACGTCCCAGAATGTCACCAGGAGCAGGTTTCAGTTGCCGCCAGTGGTTCCTTCATGCATCTGAATCACCTGGGGCTGTGCAAATACACATCCCTGGGCCCTGCCCTCACAGTTTTCTGTTTAGAAGGTCTGGGAGAAGGCCTGAGAATTTGCATTTCTAACAGATTCTCAGGTGTTGTGATGCTGCTAATGTAGAGAACAGCCCAGGGCTGGGGGGCGATGGGAATGCCTAAAAGATCATGTCCCCTGGGGTCAACTGGTTTCTCTACTTTTGCCACCCTGAGGTCCCTTTTGTGTGTCTTACCACAAATTTAGAAGTCAAGGCAGAAGGCCCTTTGCATTTCTCAGATTTCTCAGTAACTACACAGCAAGGTTACCTATAATCTGGCTTTTCACAGTATTAGCCAGACTACAAAGTGGCTAATATGTTTTGGGGATTTGGTTCTCTGAAAAATGGATTTTATTTTGCAGATAGAGAAAGTGGCCCAAGTGCAGGGTGTGGATGACTGGGCCAGGGAACAATCTGGTGAGGGCCCTAGCCTCGCTAACCCTTGCGATTTCACCTTTGGCATGAACTGAGGGACTGTGGTAGGTCCCTCTCTATACCCAACTGCAGGCAAACATGCAAGACCCTCTGGGGTCAGGTGTTTAAATCACCTGTGATCTCCCTAGTGGCCCAGACGGCAGGAGAGCACCAGGACCAGGGTGCTCGGCTAGAAGCTTGTGCCACCATTTGCCAGCCAGGTGTTGACCTCTCTGGGTGGGTGCTCCCGGGCAGGGAGGGCTCGGGTGAAGCCTAACGAAAGCACATAATAGAAGCAGCCTCAATAGATGGCGAACCCAGGTGTGTTCAGGGCAGCCCTGGGACCGACACGCTCTGCTGACAGGGGCATTGAAAGTCCCCACTCGAGGACTCAGAGCCTTCCTGAACCACGTGTAGGCACTTTGCAGACGCCTCCTGCAGAGGTGCCCCTGGAAAGCCTCTAAGTTTGTTGATAGAGACATGGCCAGAGCTCTCAACATGGAGGCCCCGTCGGAGATAGGTCACCTCTGGCAGCACAAGAGCCTGATTTACACACAAAAAACCCTGTCCCGCTTACCATGAAATCCACCTGGACAAGCAATAAACAGTTCCTGAGTGTGTCCGTGAGGTTTTAATATTCTTCTGTCAAAAACAGCAAACTTCCAATTGCTAAACACCTTGGGCTTGGTGAGCAGGCATCCTGCGCTGTCGGATTCTGACGGGTGCTGACCTGGGCAGGGTGTGAGTTGCTTACTCATCCTTTTCCTATGCATTGACGAAGACCTCCGTGCTGCCAGGGGGCGCCAGCTCAGGTGTGTCTTTGCACATGGGTGGCTGGAGGACCTAGTATGGCCTCTCAGCACTGAGGCATCCGCAGTGCCTCAGACATTATAGCAAATTTAAATGGGTGGTCTCCACTTTCCCCAGCCTTGGTTCTTACTGCCCAGGACATAGAGGCTTGGATTTACCAACTCAAGGGACAAAATCACCTGCCCTGAGAACCACCCAGTTCAGGGCTGGGGCTGGGAATGAGTGTCTGAGCCACTTTTTCTCTCCCCTTCTCAGTTTCCCATACCAGGAGCTTTTCTTTGGATTGCTGTCAGATCAGAAAGCGCATGGTCTGGGAACCAGCTCAGGGAGTGTGCAGAAGACCGCCCGGGGCTGCGTTTCGGGGCACTAAGGGATCGCATTCCATGTGATGTGTGTGACGCAAGACCTTCCCTTAGATCTAGGGGAGCAAAGTTGTGTCCCCACAGTGAGGAAACCTAAAAGGCCCTCTGAGTATTAGAGACCTAAAGGGACAGCGTAGCTCAGATAAGCCAGGACTAGGAAAGGCCCCCCCAAGTGACCAGAAGCTTCCAGTGTGTGTGTGATCAGCTGTGAATCAGCGCCAAGCCTTTTATAGTTCCCAACCCATCTTGGGTTTCTTCCTTGGTAACTAGACGGCCAAACCAACATGGAGTCACCAGGATTTGATTCATCCGCGCAAAAGCCAGACAAGCTAACTCAAGCTTTGTGTGGTGAACTGGAATTCAGAATCTTCTTGGCTTTGGCCGCTCACCCACAGGGATGAGGTGGAAGGTCCAGGCCCCAGGCCCAGACTCTGGGAGGTTTCTGACCTCCTCCTCTGTATGCCTCACTTTCTTTACCTGTGAAATGAAGGGCTGCTCAGAAGAGCCTTAAGACCCTGCCCCCCCTCACTGTGATTCAGTCCAGGTCCGCACAGAGGGTGTTCTGGACCATGGCCCACCTGGGGCACATTTGGGGTCTTCATGTCACTCTGCAGGGACGGACTGGTGAGCACACAGGTTGGTCAGCCGCCTCTCTTTCTTGGTGGTGAACTACAGGAGCCAGGTTCCCCCTTCTACCCATGCTGGCCACCGATGCGTTACTTAGTTCCTGTTTCTCTTCGCCCACCCAGGAAGGCACCGCGTTATGAAATCCTGGGCCCAGATGTCGGATTTTAAGCCACGTTGGGAAATGCTAGCTTGTCGTAGAACACAAAACAGGAAGCTGGTTTTCCAGACAGATTTCATCTGGGCAGCGTTCCTCCCAGTTCTCCACTGCCACTGGCAAGTGAGGCCTTTAGGGAAAAACAAACAAACAAATAAATAAAAGCTCCAGGAGTCTGTGCGAATCAGCTCACTCATCTGTGTTAGGCAGACGTTGGGGAAAGGTACTAGGTAGGACAACACAGAGTTTCAAAACTAAATAGCCTGTCCCAGTTGCCACATGTTCTGATGGCAAGGGCTGTGAGCACCAGAGGAAGCTTTGCCCTGTGGCCTCCAGGCCTGTGGGTGTCCTTAGGGGGAGGAGAGTCCTCAGGCCGGGGAGGCTGGTCTGTCTGCCCTCAGCAGCGTTTTCTGACACTGTGCAGCAGAGCCTTGCCGGCAAAGTCCAGCGTGCAAAAAATGATTCTGCCCCAAGTATGTTTGGGAAGCACGTGCTACTTCAAATAGCTTTCTTTATTTCCTTGCATCTCTGGGTCTGTCATGTGCTACTGTGCATTGTGAATGAATCACAGGGAGAAGGATTGAGATTTTCCCAAATCACACGCCTCTCTCGTCTCATTTTACAGAAAATTTTGTGCCATTAACCAAAGGAAATGAGGAAGGGCTGGGTCAATGGTTTTTCATGGTGAACCCAGGGTGTCATCCTGGGCAGGTTGTAAGCTGAGGGGACAGCAGAGCTCCCAAGGAAACATTGTGTGGTCACGGGTAGAGCCCATCCCTTCCCTAGCCATCGACAGGGCCTGGGCAGGGAACTTGTCTGGAACAGTCAGTGGCTTGGGTTGGCCTCCCTCTTGTGGGAGTGCTGTCTCTGGCTCTCTCCTGGAAAGACCACCACCTCCGTGGGCACCTGAGCAGAGACTGAAGCCCAGAGCTGGTTCTGTGGGACTACAGTATGGACTTGGGGGCACGGCACATCTTTATTTTTTAGTTTACTGTCCCTCTGTCTGTCTTTAGAAGTATCTCTTCACTTGTTTGGGAGAATCGAGAATGATCTTCCACAATGTTGCTGCTTGGGGCCAGACCACACTTGTCTCAGCAGCAGAGCAGCCCCTGATGGGATGGATCCCAGCTCTCTGGAGCTGCCCCTGGCCCTGCACTGCACTCAGGGCCTCTGCTTGGTTGTGGCCCCTGCTTCTCGTCTGTCCTTCCCTCCCACTTGGGCCAATTGCATGTGCTTGTGAACATTTGATGGATATGGGAGGCCTCCTCTCCTGGGGAGGCTGTCATGTCCTCAGATGGGAAGAGGCAAGGTAACTGGATTGGAACTCTACGGAGGCCTCTCACGGGGTCTCTTTGGGCCCTTGAGGAGGGGATCTTAGGACGTCACCTGGGCAGACATCTGGGTTGTCCTGTAAGTTTTGTGTGTCTTTTCAGCCAAGCTATGAGGAGCCCAGGGAAGAGCCTCAGGGGTCCACCGGGAGTCACACCCTGACCAAGAAGTCAGAACTGACTTCAACTTATCAGTAAACGCGCAGAGTCCTCCAAACAAAGCAGCAGGCTATGGGGACATCTGCCAGTTCAGTCTCTTCTGAATTAATTTCTAACGGACACCCCACACCGTCATCGCCACCGGCCATGTTTGTTGATCATGACTATTTGAATAGATGCTAATAAACTGATTCTCCGGCTTACTGTGGCATTTATGATCTGTCTTTCCCTTTTCAGTTTCCATATTCTAGAGCGACTATCTCTCAATGTGGTTGGCAGTGACCTGTGTTTTTCATGCATGTTTTTGTTTCAGAATAACTGGGAGATGAAACAGGAAGCCCTATGACACACTTGATCGAAAATGACACAGACACCGAAAATCAGGACTCAGCCCCCTCCAGCACCTCTACCTGCTGCCCCTGCTCACAGCTGGAACATTGGGGAAGGCTTTTCCCAGGGGCCTGGTTCTGACTGCTGTGGACTTTGAGGGCGCTTTGAGACTATGGTCTCTCATATTTTGTTCATGCTCAAGGCCGGTTGATTTCCCATTTCTCTGTCCCAACTCTATGTGTCTTAATCCCTTGTCTTTCATTAAAAGTAAAACTAAAGGAAACTGAATGATTTGTTTCATTAGCTGTCGTTGAGACACAAAGTTAAAGTGTATCGAATAGTGTTTGAGATTAATTTATAAGACCACAAGGAAACCCTGTCCTAACCACATAGATCATCATGACATTTTTAAAAGTGTGTTGAGCTTAAATCTCTTGTTACTCAGTCCTGCTTACCTTGCTGCTTCTCTCTCTCTCTCTCTCTCTCTCTCTCTTTTTTTAGAGACAGAGTCTCACCCTTTATCACCCTTGCTAGAGTGCCGTGGCGTCACAGCATCATAGTTCACACAGACCTCCAACTCCTGGGCTTAGGTGATGCTCTTTCCTCAGACTCCCAAGTAGCTGGGACTACAGGAGCCCACCACAACGCCCAGCTACTTTTTTGTTGCAGTGAGACGGGGGCCAGGTTTGAACCCACCACCCTCAGTATATGGGGCCGGTGCCCTACTCACTGAGCCAGAGGTGCCACCCAGCATCAGTATTCTTTTTTTTTTGAGACAGAGCCTTAAGCTGTCACCCTGGTTAGACTGCTGTGGCATCACAGCTCACAGCAACCTCCAATTCCTGGGCTTAAGGGAGTCTCCTGCCTCCACCTCCCAAGTAGCTGGGACTACAGGAGCCCACCACAACGCCCAGCTACTTTTTTGTTGCAGTGTGACTGGGGCTAGGTTTGAACCTGCCACCCTCGGTATATGGGGCCAATGCCTTACCCACTGAGCCTCAGGCACCGCCCAGCCTTGCTGCTTCTTATACCTCGGTAGTTCTCTCTAGAGTCACTGTTGGCAGGTGGACCTTTGACAATAACATCTGGAAGTCACCTTCCACACCCACTCTGATCATGGCCCATAAGCTGTGGTTCCAAGATCTCCACCAGGCTCCAACTTTCCACTGGGGACATCTGTCTTCTCTGATGCCTTCCTCCCTCCACATACCCGTCACCCTTTCACATATTTATTCCAGAAAGATTTCTTCGGGGCCTACTCTGTGCTGGGTCCTGGAGACAAAGAAGTGGAGGAGGTTAACTCAGCCCTGGTCTTCCCAGCCTCTCTGCTCAGGAAGCGCTGGGAGGCACTGAGGAGCTCGTCATAGAGGGATGCTCCATCTAATTCCTTCAAATGTCCTGATTGCCTAAACCAACACTTCTAATCTGAGACTCTGGAACTGGCACCTGAGCATTCTTCAAAATGGTTAAATGTCAAAGAATTCCTTCTGTGGAGTCACACTCTCTCACCCAACCTCAAGTAAGACAACTTGACCCTTCTGAAGATATGGCCAAAGAAGCCATTGGTAGGTTTCCAGAACTTTCTGTCACAATTCACTCTTAAGCTTAGCAGGCATTCAGGAACAATTTTAAATGACCATTGTACTGTTTCACACTTCTCAGAATGAGTTACCAAATGGGCCATGGTAATAATCTAAAGACCTGCTAGTGTGTGGCACAGTGTGTGTTGCAATGCACATCCAGTCCTCAGCCCAGACGTTCCCTATGCAAGGAGAACTCCCTAAGCACCATGTGCTGGGACATCCCTCCATCTCCCCACCATTTCTCTCTATCTCATGACACTATTTTTCTTTATTTATAGAACTTACCATTATCAGCACTCGTCCTGAATATTCCATTATTAATTATCTATATGCCTTTCACTCCACTACCGAAATTTCTGCTCTAGAAAGGCAGATGATGATCTCCATCATTCCCCAGTCTCCCCTAGCATCGGACCCTCCAAAATCATGTGCCGACTCAGTCTATTCTTCTCTCTTCTTCTTGCTTCTCAGCAACACTGTGATGCTGACTGAGCCATGTCTGACCACTGCCTGGTGGGTGAGGAAACTGAATTCCTGTCTGTGTCTGCTACTCAGTGTTGCCAGGGTTGGGACCCGGGTGTTCCTCCGGGACACCACCTAGCAGAAATTTTGACTGTGAACTCTCTACTGTCTGGATAGTCAGATTCCCATGAGAAAGAAAACGTTTCATTGCTGGTAGATGTCCTTAAGGCCACCCTGTTGTAAAGGGACTTGTCCTCCGTGGAGCATCTCTGGATGCTATTACCCCAGCAGAACAACAAAAAGACCAGATGACACGAATCCAAAGATTTCACCCTACTCTGAGATTCTTCTTGTTCTTTCTTTCTTTTTTTTTTCCTCTCTGCTGATTTTCTTTGTCTGGCTTCTAGCAGAGGAGAAGGCAGTGTACAAGGGTAACACGGGCAGCAGGAACAAAGCTGCTGGATGTGCTAAGGAGCCTAGGCCCAGTCCTGGATTTGCAAACATGCCTCAGGAGTCCCTCACACACACCGAACTCTGTCCCCGCTGGACATACCCCGCCCTTGTGCCATGGGAAGGACATCTCCCACGTGGTCACGCCTTGCCTGTGTTCTTGAGCAGAACTAAATCACATCCTCTGCCCACTTCCTAGTCTTACTCACTATGATTATTTGTGACATCAAACCTATGGGAGTCATGGGCTCAGGGAAAACCAGAAACAACCCATATGGTGCTCTCAGAGGGTAGTTACTCTGCAAGGGTGATGGGAGAAAGAGCAAAACAGTGCTAGACCACACAGTGCTAGACAGTTAGGGCACTGATTCTGACCCTGGAAGACATTAGAATTACTCAGGAGTTATGAAAAATCCAGAAATACAGGCCCTGCCTCGAACAACCACATCAGAATGGGAAGGAGGAGGTGCAGACATTTGTGTTCTTGCAACTCTGTAGGTAATTTTAATGCACAGCCAAGGTTAAGAAACATTGATCTGGGGCCATCCTCTCCAATATGATTGCATTAGCCGCATATGTCTATAGTACACTTAAAATGTGCTCACGTACCCAAGGAACTGAATTTTTAAATTCATTTTTATTTTAATTAATTTAAATTTAAATATCCACATGGTAATATGGTTACTGCACTGAACAGTGCAGATAAAGAACATGTCTATGATCATAGAAAGTTCTATTGGACAGTGTGGTCTAGGGGAACCCTGGATCCTGTAACTTCTGTATGAAATGATGCTGGCTTTGAAAGGAGGTTAAGGTAATTCTCTCTGTCTATTAACTTGACTGATGGGCCCTCCTGTCTTGGCCAGCAGTGTATTTTTCATGCACGTTTTGTGGTGGGGCTTGGGAAGCAGCAGCAAAGATGATGTGCTTTCAAAGCCCCGTAGGATAGAAAAGAAGTTAAAATACAGTCAGGAGGTGCATAATAAATGCCGCTGATTAAGGAGGGACTGCATGTACAACGTGGAGGGGGTCCCACAAGATTATAAGAGAGCTGAAAAATTCCTGTCACCTAGTAACACTGCAGGCTTCATATTGTTGTAGTGTGACACGTTACCTTTTCTGTGTGTAAGGGTGTCTAGATACACGAGTTCTTACCACTATCTTCCCATTGCCTAGAGTGTTCAGCATATAGTATAACAGGTGTGTAGCCAAGGAGCCACAGCCTAGGTGTGTAGTAGGCCGTTCCATCTAGGTACGTCTAAGTACAGACACTCTGTGATGTTTGCACAACCATGAATTCACCAAATGACCCTTTTCTCAGCGGCAGCCCTGTCATTAAGTGACACATGACAGTGTCTGTGGAAGTTGAGGCCCAAGTCTGAGTCCCTTGGCGTTCACTCTGATGGTTTACTTGGTTGGCATCTTTGAAGAACCAGCCCTGGGAAGGGAGCTTTCTGAATTACTATTTCATTAATGTAATCTAAGCATTTAGGACAGAGTGAGAAGGACTTTTGGAAGAGCAGAGCACCAGAAGCGTGTCCTCTCAGAGGAATTAAAGCTCAGTCGGGCGGTACTGTGAGCTCAGCCGGTTTGGGGTGTGAGCTGGAGGCACAGCCAACGCTGAATCATTTTCTGCTTATCACTCATAGACTGTCAGATTTTCTTTTTTTGTTGTTAGAGGGAAAGCACCTTACAACAAATAATAATACTATTTTGAATTTCAGAGCTTTCCCTTTTTCAAAGCACTTTACCATCTCGCCTTATTTTGTCTTCCCAATGAGGCCATAAGATAGGCTGGGGAGGGCTTTTTAGTCTCTAACCCCCCTAGGAAAGAGTTCAATGTTATGAAAGAGTGAAGGTTTTGTTTTTTTTTCATTTCTGGTCATATCTTGAAGCAAACGGCCACAGATCTGTGCTCCTGCAGTGGTTGGTGCTTTTAAAGGGACACGCAGAACTTGGCATTTGTTCTCTCTTGCCTCATCCCAGGTTCTGAACCCTTGTATCTTCATTCTTTGGGGCCATTCCTTGCTCAGAGCTATGTGTGACCTGCAAAATTAGTAATTATGCCTCCAACGTCTGCTTCTAAGTTATCTTTAACAGAACACAGGACAGAGCCCTATGGCTGTCCACAAGGCACATTGCTGTGTCCCTCCAAAAGTTGTCCCTCATGTGGACACAGCCACAGGCAAACACTCTATCTTTGGGGTCCTTAAGTATCTCTTGTGTAGAGCTGCTGAGATTCATTTCAAACCACACCTGCCCATGGGCAAAAAGCACTGAACCACCTGTCCAGCTGAGAACTCCGAGGCAGCCTGGCCAACCTGGGGTCTCCAGCCACTGCAGAGGGAGAAGAGGTGGTCAGGACTGCTATGAGGGAGTTGGCTTGTGTTGGGGGGATGGTTGCCCTACCAGTTGCGAATCTCTCTGGTCATGCTGTCATCTGGCCCATCTTTTGCATCTTCTATAGATAGGATAGGATGAGAGGCTTTCAAATGCTTTACTGAAAGCAAGACATACTTTCTGGGGCATTCCCCTAATCGAATGTTCTGGTGAAGCTCGTCAAAACAGGAAATGAGGTTAGCATGGAATGACTTTCTCGCAGAGAACTTGCATTGCCTCCTAGAGACCACCACTTTCTTCCCAAAGGCTTGTGAGCCTTGTTTCATGCCTCTTCTGGGTTTTCCTGGGAATTAAAGAGAGTCTGCTTTTCTGGAGTCTTTAGATTCCATTCCTTTGGAAAATGGTGGTGATAATTGCTCATTCCCAGCCTCCCCCAGATTGTCTTCCTTTCACTTCAGTGTCTCTAAGATGTATGTGAGTTGGTCTGGAGTTAGATCAGAGTGCACTTGAACCACAACAAAAAACGCGGCTGGGGCAAGAGCTCCGTTCCCATGCCCAGGCTGGAGGCATTGCGTGAGGCTCCCTGGCAAGGGCTTCAGGCACCCCTTTCCCACTTTATCAGAGATGCCAATAAGAGTAAACTAATCAAGTGGAGATGAAAACTTAGTGGGAACAATCCTCTCTCCTCTTCTGCCCCATATGTGATTTGGCCCAGAGACGCATGAAGTGCAACAGCTGGGCCTGGCTTCATTGAAGTGAATTCCCGTGTTGAGTTCTTCGACTCTGTTATCAAAAGCGGTGAGGGTTTCACATCTAGGCAAGCTGCATCACGCTTATCTTTGCTGAGGCTTTTTTGACAAATGGCTCTACTTGAAATTTCCAGATTTAAATGTCACCATTTTTATTAGTAGTGACACTAAAGTACTTTTGAGTCATGTTTGCTTTCATGTAGTAGTCCGAGGAATGTCTGCCCTAGACTCACAGGTGTTTTATGGGGACACTTGTCTCCAAATCCCAGACTTGGATTACCTTTTGGAGATTCCATGCATTATGTCCTTCCTTCTGGAATCATGGGTCTACATCACTTTTTATGTGACTTATAGGACCTTGAAAACCTTCCTGAGTTCCTGTGGATGGAATGGGTGGGATTCTGGCCCCATGTCCTTCAGCCCTCGGTGGACCTGCCTCCCTCTGCCCAGGTCTAGAGTATCGTGTTTTCAATGATGGTTGTCTAAGTGGATGGATTAATAACTGAGCCCCTCTACAGTAATCTCAGCTACCATCTAAGGCTCTCTTTTACTCTGGATACATCTTTTGGTGGTTTATAATATTATTTCTAGTTCTCACAACAGGCCCAAGAATCAGGATTATCATCCTTTTGTTTCAGTTAAGAAAACTAAGTTTCAGTGAGGATAACCAATTGGCCCCATATCAGAAAGTTAGCCACATAACAGTGCATTCCGGATTTAAATCCAGAGCAGTGTGGCTTCAGCCATCTATTAGGTTGCTTCTTTGCATCTTGGAAACATGTAAAAGCAAATGCCATTTTTCCTCAAAAAAGGATGGTGACTGGTTCGTGACAGTTAGGAAGGGAGATGCCAGAGCATGGACGAAAGCCTGGCGAGCAGAAGCCGATGGTGAGTGCTGTGTCCACAGCGCCCCTCTGGCTTCAGCCCCCACCTGAGTCTCTGTGCAGTGGATGTTGGTGTCCCCGTTGGTCCTGTGTCTCACCAGGGTTATGTGACGTTGTGCAGGGACCGGGTTGCAGACATCGTCCTCTGAAAACTGCCTACTACTCAAAAGTGGGGTCCCTGGGGCAAAAAGGCAGAGGCCCATGCTGGCCCTAGTGACGGAATCTGCATTTCAGCAAGATGCCGGGCACTGCCCACCATTCCCCGCTCTGTACTTCATGCCTGCCTTACTCAGGTGCTGATAAATGTTTGTAAAGTGAATTCTGCTGAGGCATGAGTCAGAGGGCTGGGGAACTCAGCAGGGCTCCTGGGGGCCCAGGCAGACCTCCACCCATCAGCTAGAGGGGTGACGGGTGAAGCATTTGAGAAGCCACCTTGTGAAGAAGAGGAACGGCTGAGTGACCGTGACATGAGTCCCACTTGCAGAAGGGTTCCTCGCTGCCATTCAAGGGGGAAAGCAAAAATCAGAAAAATGCACTGTCAGAAACTGTTACTCTTCCACCTCCAGCGTATCACGATTCCTATTCTGTTACTGTTATCTCTGAGGGCTTGGAGGCAGCCCAACGTAGCTGACTCTGTAACTGTTGCCCCCAGTCCCTGCAGGCAGGGTGACACATACCCTGGTCAGCTCAGGATGGTCCTGCCCGTGCCTACGGACCAAGCTAGAATTCCTTTCTGCTCTGCCTTCCACTCTCACATGTGCCCTGGTTCACAGCCTGTCTTTAGCTAGCTTTATGCCTGCCTTTCTATCTCCCCACAAGGTTGCTTTCACAACCAGCTGCCTCTTTAAGAAACAGGAGTGCCTGGCTCTCTCCCGACGCTTCTGTCAGGGCTACCTTAGAATAGGCAGCGTCAGCCACGGGGGAGTGAGAATGATGTGTACACCGAGTACGCGTGTGTGAGATAGCCAGGTACACGTGCGTGTGTGACGTGGGGGCGTGATGCGTAAGAGGAGGTGGGGTGAGTGTCTGGCCCGTGGTACCTGGGTACGGGGGAGCAGGTGTCTGGGTGCATGTGTGTGTGGATGTGCCCCTGTGTGTGTGTGGTGTGGCGTGTGGACGTGCATGGGTGGGCATGTATGTGGGTGTCTGGTGGACGTGTACATGTATGAAGGGTCGTGTATGTGGGTATAATGTGGGTGTAGTCTGGGCGTACATTCCTGTAGCTTATGAGTTTGCATGCAGGGCCATGTGTGGTCTGTGTGCATGGTGTGTGCCATCGGTTGTGTGGGTGCATGTGTGTGCACGTGGGTATCTGTGGTGTGTGGGGTAAGGTGTCTGATGTGGGTGCTGGTGGTGGGCATGTGTGGGTGACTATGGTGAGTGTGTGCTGGCAGCAGTGTGGGTATGTGGTGGGTGTGTAGACTGGTTGTCGGTGACACGAGGTGCCCTGTGTACTTCCTGGGCTCGTACAGGGTTGATCATGGACCCACTGCAGACTCAAGCATGGCTCTGCAGGGCACCACCTGTACGGGAAAGCCCTAGGCCTGGGAACTGGCAGGGAGGTGGGTCTCACCACCGCCTTCCCATGGGCACCCACTGTGACCAGGGCCAACCTCCAGGAAGCCACTGGGTGCAGTGTCATTGCTGTGTAGGACAGGAAGGGCCCACGGGCAGTGAAGGCAGACCTGACCCACCCCGACTGTGACGTTCCCACCCAGCCGGTACCTGGTGTGCAGTGGGGCTTCAGGAACGCAGTGGCCGGGGTGGATGCCCCTTCCTCCCGTCTTGGCTGGTGACAGAAAGGCATGCACGCACACTCCTGACTCCAATGTCCTGTCCCCTGGCTGTGATGGAGCCGAGCACCCGCCTCCAGCCCTCCGGGCTGCCACCGTGCTTTCTCCTGGAGACGCTACAGAGGGGGCGGGCTCGAGCTGGGGGGGCCCTTCTCTGTCACCGCTGGGCCTCCTCTGTGATCTGCTCAGCCACAAAATGCTGATGGGCAGAGGGTGGTCTACCTGGCCTCTGGAGGCCGCCTCTGCCCTCTCCTGCTGTCCCCGCTGGAAGGGCATGGCTCATGTTAGCTAAAGCTGCCGATCTCCCCCGATCTCTCTCTCTTTAAGGCAAGAGTGAGCCAGGAATGCAAATCTGAAGTTGGAAGGTCAGTGCTGAGGCCTTCTTCAGGGTTGAGGAGAGGGAGGCGTGCCCAGGTCCAGCCCGCATGGCCTCCTGCTCATTGTTGGATCTCTCTGAGCCTTGGTTTCCTGATCCATAAACTGGGAGGAATAACGCTTACCACACAGGCGGAGGAAGATATTTGCAATAATGTCCGGAAGCACTTAGTGGGATACCTGGCAGGAAGCACAGATTCAGTGAATGGTGGCTTTTATATCATCATTTAATTCACAAAAGTTAAGTTTAAAAAAAATACATCTATCAGGAGGCAGTTAGGACATGTCACTGGAAAATACTCTGGAGGAGTCTTAGTGATCTTAGCCATGAAATATAAAATACTTTTAAAAACCACAAGAAAATCTAGAAAGGAGGCATGGCAGTGGTCTCAGAAAAAAAATAAATAAATAACATAGAGGGTGAGAACAGGAGCAAGCACAGGGCCAGCCAGGCTGCCAGATGCCGCTTCCTCTGCCTGTGAGCACGGGACCAGGGCCCCCTCCTACATCTGCACAGCCAGACATGGCATAGGAACAGAGCTTGGCCTTACTGTAAATATTTTGATGTCTTTCTTTTCCTGAACTTTTAACCTTGCTAGTAAACAGGGTACATACAGTAAATGAATTGTTTTTCTGAGAACTGAATTTTGAGGAAATAGGGGGAAAAAGGGATTTTTATTAGCTAATTGTCAGTCTGGTGCATGATTGAAAACATACTGTTTCTTAACTCTGCTTTGGGAGACACTTGATCACACACACAAAAAAGTTTTATTTTAAGAAAGAAAAACCATTAAAATGTTTAAGAATGCCAATTCAAAGTTAGCAAAAGTTAAAAAGGCAGAAAAAGGGAAAGTCATTCTGCAGAAGGCTTCTGAGATAAGAAAAACAACCCGTTGCAACTCCAGTTCGTTGTTTTTCATTAAAACCCCCTGGAGCTCGGTCTCCAGCTCTGTCTCCATCCATCAGAACTTCTGAGATATTGTAAGGGGAGTGAAGAGTGTCGCTTAGGACAGGCTTTAATACCTAGGGGCTACTTTCTTTTCTCCAGGCAGGAGGCAGACACCTGTCTTTATTTGTAAGTGCTATCCATGCCTCTGATGTACAGGCTTCTTTTGTGATGAAGAAGAGCTGTGACAGGGAACAAGGAAGACCCAGGTCCCAGCACTAACTTTTCACTTGAAAATGCTGTATCACCCCTGCCCTGGAATTTCCTTAACTGTTACATGAAGATATGACTTCTTGTTTTCCAAGCTTCGTGGGGGTCTTTTCAGAACACGAAGTCTGTAAAGTGCTTTGAAATATTTGGAGCAATGGAAAAACCCTCTCGATCCCGAGCTGCGATGGCGTCTCCTCGACATTGCTGTAGAAGAGGGTGAGTCCTTGAGGGATGGGAAGGCCTGACGGGCACCCCAGCTCTTCGTTCACACCTGCAGCATCTGTGCCTGCTCAGCTGAGTGCCGGCAGCAATGCTCCCGTTGGAAGGTAACTGAGGATACTGAGAAGAAATATCTCAAGCTGCTAAGGTAACACCGCAGTGTTGGTAGGACCTCCAGGGAAGTTTCTTCCTGCTGTCTTAGAAGGAGGAGGAGGAAGAGAAGGAGAAGCAGCAGAAAAGATGAGACACATTGCTGAAACTTTTTTCACTTTTAATACCACAAAGTGTGTTAAGGGAGGCAGCTTGTGGGAAGTCAACGCCTAACACACTCAGGCCCCATCCTTTCCCCCTCCTTTCCCTTGCAGAATAAATTAAAGAATCGGCCAAAATCCAAGTTGCGTGTGGTATCTTTATCTGATTGACCTCATACTCCTAATCGCATCTTATCTTGGCTTGTAAATTATTAGCACCCCCTTCCTGTTCTCCAGGCATGTGGCTTCTTTAAATGCTATGAACAGACACACATCTTTAATGTTATGAACACACACACACACACACACACACACACACACACACACACACACGCACACGTCTGCTCTGCAGACAGACCTGGCTACTATGAGGTCTTCTGATTTTAGCAATTCATGTGCAGATTTGGTGTGGAAGGCCTGAGCTGGCTTATTAGCAAACTGTTCCCCACATTCCAGCAACCCTGCTGATAGCTGCTCCTCCCAAGGCAAACATGGAAATTTCACTCATTTTCCTACCTGTATCCTTTTTGATTGACAGAGACTTTCAATCAAAAAATTGAACTTTCAAGTTCAAAATTGGTTGAGACTGGTAAGTTTGAGGATTCATTTGGAAGGCTGGGTTAGTAAAATATTTTTGAGAAATGTGGTTGCCTTTGGCTAATATTTTTTCTTTGATTCATTTCCAACTATTTAAATTGGAAATCTGTGCGCTATTTTAAAACGTGCTTATAATCTTGAAGAGCTCATTTTGTTATGATGATGCTTGACATCGCCACTCTTGTCCATTGGTTGATGCTTATTTCTCTAAGGCCCCTCGTGTCTCGGCTCACACAGGTAACGATGCAGGCAACAGCTAAGCAGTCAGATGATTTGTAGGAAGTTTTAGCATGGAGAGCTCCCATGTGTATGTAGGTTGTGTTGTGTACGTGGACTCGCCTCGCTGTGAGATAGATTTTAACGTGTTCCTTCCATTGGTAAGTACGTCTGCCCCGGTGCTGAATCATTACAGCTGCTGCCACCTTCAAAACTCCTTCCACACATCAGCTGCTGTAGGAAGAAGGGCTCTCTCTGTTTACCCTCCTACTTGTCGCAAGTTAGGGGGCCATTTCTTTGTCTAACTTATGCGTTTTTGTGCTGAGTTCAAACCAGAAAGTTCTCGTGTTTACTGGGGGAAAAGGTAGTGTCTACTCTGACCCTGTTGTAATACACTGGTGTGACAGAAAACACACACAGACAATCCTCTTAGAGAAAAGGTTACAAATTCAGAGGGTCCACTTTAGGTGGGAGTTTTGATGTTCTAAAATAACACAGGTATCACGTAGCTCCCCTAATGCCTATTTATCAGGAAGATATTTAGTTTAAATATGCCAGTATTTGTGACTTTGGCATAAAATACAATCTCCCCTGATTTCTCCTTACATTCAAGGAGAAATGCATCTTTTTGTCAAATTGAAAGAGGAACCTAACATTTATTGAAAATTTCTGAGCATGTGCTGTTCTGAAAGGCACTGCCACCTACACATCAGCGGCCCTATGGGGCAGGTAGCTCCATCCCATTCCCCTGAGAAACAAAGACTCAGGGTCGGGGAGCAACTTGCCCCAAATGACCCCATTAGGAGATGGCAAAGCCCATACTCAAAGTAGGATTGTTATGCTGAGCCGCTTGCAACATTAATCTACGTGGACGGTGAAACAACCCTATGCGGTTGGTATTATTATCTCTGGTTCATCACCAATATAGCAGGCCCAAGGCAAAGTGACACAACTCAGAACCAATATGACCAGAATTGGAGTCCATCCCCGCCTGGCTCCCACCACACCTGTGCCCAGGCGAGATGATGAGCTCTCCGGAAGGGTTTCCGGGCTCATGCGCTCGGTCACCTCCTTGTCCAGGGGCAGCGTGAATGCTCCTTGTGCTGCATCTTTAAGGAACCCTCTTTGGGAAAGGGCTTCCCATCTGTCTGGCCAGCCCCGGGGCTGTGCTGATACATATTCCTTCACAGTGCGAGACCAGAAGGCAGTGTCCATATGGATCAACAGAAAGGAGGTGGGGAAACTGAGGAAACGGGAACCCTCACTCTTCTGGAATCACTAGCAATTGGTGCCAAGAACTATAACCAGGAAGCACCGGGAAGCAAAGCCGTCAACAGGGAGTGTGGAGCTTTCGTCAGAATCTCTGAGGTCCTTGTGGGGCGGGGCAGTGGCCAGATGTTCCTGATTCACCATCAAGGCCGAGTGGGGGTGGCGCTGTCTAGAAATCTTCAGGAACGTGGGCCCCGAGCGCTGCCATAAACATCTGCCTCACAGACAGCTCACTCCATCCGCACTGCACATTTTCCTACTTCCACTGAGCTCAGAATGGGGAAGATCAAATACAATATGCTCTTATCACCCTTAAGATTTTTTATGAAAAGTCTGCACACTTACACAAAAATCGGGAACTTGATCACTATGTCCTGACAATGTGTTTTGAAGAAAGGGAATTGAGGGGGAGGGGTCATTCTTTCCCTAAAGTTCCCATCCATTGTTGAGTAAACATCATAAATCTAGAGAGGAGACAGGCTGCTTGTACTCAAATTACCTCCTGCTACAATTTTAGCTTCAAGTTTTAATGCCCTAAACACGAATAACGTTGTATCCCAGCACAGGACTGATTAATTAGGCAACTTTGCCAAGCTCAGGGTTGGAGAGCGGCTCCCCACCCCCTTCCTTTTTTTCTCTGTGGCTTAGTAACCACTTCAGCAAATTTCCCTGTTAAATATACAAGGCGACAGAGTGCAATAAAAACTAAAGGATAAGCAGATAAACACCAGCAGCTCTCTGGACAGACCTTGCTGCTGACAGAGAGCAGGTCAGCGGAACAGGTTTACACCCAGGAATCTAACATGTTCCATCATTAATTCCAGTATAGGTCATGCACACCTTGCCTTTTGGCCATGGGTCATCTTCAGTCTGTGGCTTACTCTTACAGGGTCACCCGCTTCCTGGGTGGCCATGCAGTTTGTGCATGGAGCAGGTTCTCTTTGCCTGTGGGGTGACCAGTGGCCACACATTCGAGAACTTGGCTGAAGATCACGCTCAGGAAGTGACCCAAATTAGCCCCTAATGTCCCACCAGGAAAGAAAGGGGTTTTACCTTGCCCAGATGTTGTCTGCCCCCCAAATGAGACTGTGTCCTTGAGTAATGCCCGGATAGGAGTCAATTTGTTGAGTACTTAACACATGCTGGGCACTCTGAACAGGAAATGCTGAGGAGCCTCTCGGACTTACGGAGACCCCTACCCATGGCAGAGGTGCTCTGCAGACACCTCTGCATTTACTGTTCACAACAACCCTGTGCAGCCAGTGATATTGTCTCCATGTTTCTCATAGAATGAAGCTGTGGCTTAGGGAGTGACACGATGTTGCCAGCGATGTAGCCCGAATCTGAGGCCTGCTATGGTTCCAAATTCAATATTCTTTTTTTTTTTATTTTCAGCTGGCTTTTATTTTCAGTTTCCTTGTTTTTGTTTTTTTTTTTCCATTGTCCTTCCTCGTAACGATGCGCGGGCCGGTCGGTGCTGGGTTTTTTTTTTTATGGTGGTAGAGACGGGGTCTTTTCTCTGGTCACTCTTGCTGGTCTCGAACCGTGAGCACTGGAAATCCACCTGCCTCGGCCTCCCACAGCGCTGGGATTACAGACGTGCGCCACCACGCCCGGCCCCAAATTCAATATTCTTAAGAACTAAAGTTTCTTTCCTTCCTCCCTATCCTTTCCCTACTTCTTGTCTCCATTCACACACACACACACACCCTTGCCTCCATTCACACACATACACACACACCCTTGCCTCCATTCACACAAACACACACACACACACACTTGCCTCCATTCACACAAACATACACACACCCCTTTGCCTCCATTCACACATACACACACACACACACACCCTTGCCTCCATTCATAGACACACACACACACACATACACGCACACACCCTTGCTTCCATTCACACACATACACACACACCCTTGAACCTTTGTATGAGCCAGTTACATCAACAACAGAAGCACAGCAGAACCTGACTAGATTGGTTCAAATTACAGGGATTTAGAGTCAATATTTCTTATGCTATTGAAGCTTTACAGAACCAATCCTTCAGATAAGTCTAAAGTTTCTTTTAAGCCAGGCTTCAGCAAACTTTTTTTCTAAAGGTCAGATATTATAGGCTTTGCAGGCTGTGTGGTCTCTGTCACAACTACCCAGCTCTGCCATTGTGGTGTAAGAGCAGCCATAGTTATTATGTAAAGGAATGAGAGAAGCTTTGTTCCAATAAAGTTTTATTTAAAAATCAGACAGCAGGCCAGATTTGGCCCATGGGCCATAATGTGAGACCCCATCACTTTCAACCCAAGCCTTCAGTTAAAAATATCATCGATACTTTAGGGCAGGTGTCCTCAAACTTTTTAAACAGGGGGCCAATTCACTGTCCCTCAGACTGTTGGAGGGCCAGACTGTAGTTTAAAAAAGAAAACTATGAACAAATTCCTATGCACACTGTACATATCTTATTTTGAAGTCAAAAACAAAACGGGAACAAATGCAATTCACACCAACGCATGTGGCCCGCAGGCCGTAGTTTGAGGACCCCTGCCTTAGGGTTTTAGACGCTGGATCTGTGCTGAGGCAATGGAAGTTCACATTGCTTCAGAAGCACATAGCTTCTTAATCCCAGAGGGGCAGCATTGTGTTCCACAGGGAGAGCGTAATAGGCATTTTCTTCCTCCCCCTCTCCTCCTCCTCCTTTAGGAAACCTTGGGCTAGATAATTGGACTGTTTCCATCCTTCCAAGACTCCCCAGGGCTCTTACTATGCTAATGAACATTGTGAATTTCTAGGAAGTGAAAGTTTGTGTGCAGAGTATGTCCACACAATGCTCTTTGACACAACTTCCCTGGATTCCAGCCCTGAAGTTTTTCACGCTATCTTCCTTTTCTACCTCTTCTCCTTACTGTTTCCACTTGAGAGTACTGTCCTGAGTTGCTACCACCCACATAATATCCAGCCTCATCCTCAGAGCCACATGGCGGCCCTGCCTCCCCATGACCCCACACAGATGTGCTCAATTAGGAAGGCGTGGGAAGGGGCTGGGTTTGAGTTCAGGTTAGTGCATCTCTTCCTTCATTTGTACCCCCTGCTGCTGACACCATGCTTGCTTGAAGGTCTGGTATATATTTATTCTAGAATTATGGGATTCTAGAATCTCCCAGAACTTCACAAGTACCCCCAGGGTTCCTGATTTGAGAGACTGGACTGGATGGAGAGCCTCCCTCCTGTGATAACACAGTCCCAGAGCTTCATGGAGCCTGAGACAGGGACAGCTGGTTCTGGCTGTGAATGTGAATGGGACAGTTATGCCTGGAAGGTCATCCCCACCAGAGACCTTGGTGAGGAGGCAGCATTTGGAGGAGAGGAGTCCCTACTATAGAGGAAAAACCAGCCACTGCATTTAGTTTTGTGTAAGACTCTTAACTCTCCGGATGCTTTCATTCATTAGCTATAAAATCACTAGTCTGGGTGGAGAGTGGGGAGCTCACTGAGGCGTGGGTGAGAGAGCTTTACAAACAAGGCTGGCCACAGAAGGCAGAGGTGTCATCAGGGGGAAAACTCTCAGGGCACTTTGGACCTTTCTGGGCCCTTCTGAGGAAAGGGACCTCTTTAATTAAGCATAGGCTTTAGTCGTCAGCATGGGCCTCCTGGGCATGGTGGCTCAGCCCTGTAATCCTGATACTTTGGGAGGCCGAAACAAGAGGATACGTTGAGGCCAGCAGTTTGAAATCTTCCTAGGCAAAACAGTGGCATCCCAGCTCTACCAAAACAAGAAAAAAAGACGAACCGTAAGTAATAAAAAGCCTAAAATTTCTACCTAGTGTGCAGGGACCCCCAGCAATCATAGAGCAGTGGCTGGCCTAGGGAGGGCCACTGTGTACGTTCCTCTGTTTCCTAGTAGAGAAAACGCCTAAACCAACTCAAAGCAACAATGACAGAAACAAAAAATCCCAGTCACCTGGCACCATTCAGACCCTCTTGACTCGTGTCACTGGTTGCAGCCTGTGTTTGTATTTCGGGACACGCCTGCTTCCTTTTCTCTCTCTTACTTGGCTGGTATCACTGAGAATCCCACCTTCTTGCTCTGGGACCCAAAAGGAGACGCCGGGGTGGGACTCACATGGGTCCTGGGGCAACACACTCCCAGCCTTCCTCACCCCATCCCACCCCAGAGATAGAGGACCCTTCCCGGCCGGGTGCCTGGGCCTGAAGCCATGTTCTAGTGAAAGCTACTGCGGTGCCTCGAGGTCTGTAGGTGAACATTTTGTGGACAGAGTGACTCATTTCTTACAGGGAATCAGTTCCCCGGGGGATACCAGCCCATCAGTGGGGTCCTTGTATTTTCTGCCAAGAGAACACAGTCCCGTTTCCTTCTGGGATTTGAGAAATTGGTTCCAATGCTGCATCCCACAACGTCACCCCTCCAGCCTCTGCAGGCCCCAGGGTAGCGGGCCCATGAGTGAGCAGTGGGACCCAGATAGGTGAGCGTTCACATTGCGGCCCTGACCCTGGCTGGCTGTGGGATCCAAGGCAGCTCACTCACCTCAGTTTCCCCATTGATGAAATGGAAACAAAACCAGCCCCTGCCCCATGGGGTTGTCACAGGGGAGAACTGAGGCAGTGCCGGTGCAGGGCTGGTACCCAGGGAAGGGACTTCCGAGTGGGGCCTGCCAGCCTGTCAGGAAAGGCTGCTGCCGTCCATCCTGGGGAGACGGTGCCAGATCAGAGGGAAGCTCAGCAAGCCACTTAAAAGGGACCTTGACTCATTCTGTGGTAACTGAATGTGCAGTGTAGGAAGTGCTTCGCAAAAGTGAACTGGGCCTAGCCGCCCCCTCGTCCCCCTGCCCTCTGCTCAGGATGCACCAAGCAGTGACAACATTCCAGGCTGCCCCCGGCCAGACACCATCTGATACAGAGACAGCAGCGTCCCACTGAAGGTTGGTGGTGTCAGCTCACAGACAGACCGCCTGACCTCCTGGATTCAAACTCTGCTGCATCCCTGAGGCCGGGTGCTCAGTCTCTCTGAGCCTGTTCCCTCATCTGTGACAGGCATTCCTGTGTGCAAGGGCCAGTGCTAGGCTCTTGACAATTTTTGGCATTTCATCCTCACAAATTGCTCTATAGCAGTCAACTCCTTGCCATGTAAGGATGGGGAAACTGAGGCAGCCAATGTTTAAGTATACCAGGGCACGTGGAGGGTAAGCACTAGAGCTAGAATTTGAACCTGAGGAGTCGTTCTCCAGAACCTTCCCTGCAACCACTGCTACGGGAGTACGGTGTGTAGTAGGTCCCCCTGGTTTCTCACAAGAGTGGAATAATTGCAAATTTCTTCTAACCACACACCTGATGCTGAGTGCAGGTGGGAAAGAAGGCTTCAGACCTTACTGCTGCTCAGCTGGCAGTCAGGGAAGTGGCCTGAATGTAGAGGAAGCTCAGCGCAGGGCCTCCTCTTCCTCCCTATGGACTGCTCTGCTGCCCTCTGCACCCACATGGATCCTCAGCCCCCCAGAGCTCCAGGGGTGACAGCAGAGGCCTGCAGAGGATGGCTGTGTGGGCACTCAGGAAGGAGACAGGTGCCACTGGGACTAGAGACTAAGGGCTGGGGGGGAGGCCACCAGGTCATAGCCTAGATCCTTAACCTAGAGGCACCCCAGCCAGTGCTGCCCGCCTCTTTGTACTTGCCTCATGGGGGGTTTTGAGGGGTGCGGAAGTCAAGGGCAAGGGGAGAGAGCACCCCACCCCCAGAACGGTGGTCGCAGGTCGTGAGAAAGGCTCTTCTTCCCTGCCCTGCCTCACAGGCCTGGGGACAAGTTGAACAGTGTCCCTGCTGGGAAGTGAGGCCTGTCTTAGTTCCTCATTTCAGGCATACACCCTCATTCCCAAGGCCCTTAAAAGCCCCAAGTTGCCCAACTTGGTCAGGGGAAGCTTGTCCCTCTGTCCCACCACACCCGTGGAGCACAAGTGTTGGTGGCCGGAGCCTTGCCTGTCTCTCCTCCAAGGCTGGGCAGGGACCAGTGCTGGGTGTCCCCAAGCCCACACATGGAGGAGGAAGTTGACTCTGATGGCCCAGAAACATCTGTTCCCCATTTGTCATTGTCAAGCTCTGATGTCTTTTGGGACTAAGTTTGAAGGACAGTTTTTACTATTGTAACCAAAAAAGTAAAAGGAAGCAAACAGTGACAGCCACCCCCCAACTTTTTGGGGGACTTTTTCTTTGTCAGTACAAAGCCATTTCAGTAACCAGGAGCTCTTACCAAACCCACCTCACCCTGTGTGAGTCTCTCGGGCATCTACCCTCCCCCACTTCACACCCCATTGTGCTGAGAAACACTAAGATAAATACCTTTGAGCTGAGGCAAAGGCATTTGGGCTGGAACAAAACAAGCCAGCAGGAAACATTTCATTTTCACCTGGACTCATTTCTGCATTTTTGAAGGATATGACCAGCCTAGCATGTGCCATGGCTCCACATTTCTAGTGGGTGCTGTGGATAAGCCGGTTGTGGGCCTCCGACTCACTGGCCGACTCACTGGAGCTAGGAGGCGCCCAGATGCTCCTGGCTTGCTCCTGCAGCTTTCCCTGGCCAGCTGTGCCAGGGGTTCCCGCACACACTCGCTCCCGTCCCAGGCTCCTGCTGCGTCTGGAGCCTTTTACAGTTCAGGATGCAGGAGGGCCCAAGAATGTCCTGTCTGCTGAGGGTGGGTGAGCCGCCCCACTCAGAGCTGAGCATCGTAGCTGTCACAGGGCTCTGCTGTACCCTGGAGGACCCTGGCTGTTCTCTTCTTGAGGATTTTAGGGAGGTGTTCTGGATTGGAAGACTAGGGGGATGCCTCCAAGCAGGAGGCAGAGGTCGGGGTTCCTGGACTCCCCATAGACCAAGAGGCTGACATCATTCCTCTCTCTGTTTCCTGCCTTTCTTGTGCAAAGGGTGTCCCTTACTCATGGTAGCTGTAATATCCTTGGTAGCTTAAAACAACACATATATTCTTGCAGTTCCTGGGACCCAGAAGCCTGAAATCAGTTGCACTGGGCAAAAGGCAAGGTATTTGTAGGGCTTTGGGAAGAATCCCTTTCCTTGCCCGACCCAGCTTCCCGGAGGTGGCCAACGATCCTTGGCTGTTCCGTCTTCCACTGCATCACTCGTGTCTGCCCCCAGTGTCACATGCTCTTCCCTTCTTTGACCTTTCTGCCTCCTCCTTGTAAGGACCCCAGCGATTACATTTAGGGCCCATCTAGATAGTCCAGGATAAGCTCCATAGCTCAAGATCTTTAAATTAGCAAAGACCCTTTTGCCACATAAGGTAACAGCCTCAAGTTCAGAGGACTTGTTGTCTTTGGAGACCATTATTCAGCCACTCAGAGAAAGTTACAGTAAAGACCCGAAGGCCATGTCCTGCGTGCCTGAGCAGTACTAGAAGAAACTACTAATGAGGGAGCAGCAACACCTTGGCAGGAGAGCTGAGTGTATTGGGGGCCGTCCTGCATCTACCCCCATCTCTGCAGCCCCCGCTTCCCCTGGAGCAGTGTCCCTTCTGCTGTCCCATGGGGGGTGGGGGATCCACGCGCCAGCCTACATAGGAGCTACAGGGCCGGCTCTTCCTCTCCTCTCTCGGTACCTCCACGGGTGCACATGCCACTGTGTTCTGTCACTGAATGCTGTTCTCTGTGACTTGGGGGCTCACTTGTTCCCACTTCATGCCCATTTTTGCTGTTTCTACTCTCTGGCTCTCCCAGGCATGGCCCTTCCCAGACCCACGACTCAGCCTTCTGCATGGTTCAGAGACCTGCCAACACTCTTAGTACCTAGGCCCCTTGATGTAGTTCCCAGATGCAGATTCTGTTGCTTGCATTTAAGACTCATGATGCAAAGACAGTCTGCTGTGTGGAATTAATGGAGGACTCGAGGGTTTATTGTAGTGTCACCTCACAAATGGGCTGATGCCTTGGAAACCTAGTCCTGGCATCAGGCCCTAGCTTTTGTCAATGAGGAGTATGCCTGGGGTGGATGGGGTGGGGAAAGATAGTGATGGGAGATGGAGCTTGAGTCACCAGGTTCTCCCTCTGGTTACAGGTTAGCCGACAACAGGCTCTTCCATTCCATCAGATGGCAGCATTATTGCCAGAACTCTGCACTTGCTCATGAAACTCCCATTGCATAGCTGTGTTCAGGACACACAAGATGTAACAAAAATGGACATGAGGCTTTTAGTGGCAGGCCGTAGTCATAATGAACACTGGCAGGGTTTTTGTTTTTGTTTTTATCTCAGAAGCACCTAGATAGGCGATACATAATTGTTGAATGAATGAATGCTGCAGTTCAGAGCATCCTTGCTGGGCTGACGTGATTGTATAGAGCTGCATCATCCTTCAGAGATAAGCCTCTGCTGTGCAGTCGAAGAGCAATAACCATCTCGCAACAAAAAGAAAAAGAACATTTGAGATGTTCACTGCTCTTCTTCTTTTACCCCACCAAGGACTCCATTGGACCAGAAATAAAACAAAAAGCTCAAGTCTCCAAATTCGGTTTTGAAAGAGCTGAGGGTAGTGAAGTATATGTTGGTGCCGTATAATGATCAGGCATTTTGGAGTTATATAGCTCTACTTTAGAAAACAACAGCAACAAATAAAAGATAACTCTATTATCAGAATTGACAGCTTAGTAAATTTACAGATAGCTCAAAGATGTAAAAAAATAAAAAAATAAATAAATCCAGTCTTTAAACTGTGGGTCTTCTTAGGAAATAGCCTGGTGGTGTTGGGCTACAGGTGCCAAGAACCTAGGCAGGTAGATTGTGGTTGCAATCTAGCAGCATACAGGGGTTGCTGCCAGAGACAGCACGTAGCCAGGGGAATCAGCTGGAGTGGACAGGGTAAAGAGCACTGCTTCAAAATCCTTTCAAGTGGAAGCTGGGGACAGAGGGAAGCTGGGGAAAAGAGGCAGGTGCCCTGGCTACAAGTCCTGACCCACTGACAGAAGGACCAATCCTGGGTTACTTGCATGGGACTGAGGAATTTCCTGAAATGGACTTTGACTGCTAAAATGAGACGGTTCCTAGGAAACTGGGACAGTTGCTCACTCAATTCCAAATTGTCTCCAGAATTCTCTGACTATGAAGGAACTTCACCCCTTTTTCTTGAACCAGGGTGCCCCCCTCATCCCCTGGTTATTTTGGGGAGGGGGGTACCTGTAGCAAGCTGAGGATGGAAGGGGGAGGTCACCCTGCCATTCTCTCTTGGAGCAGAAGCCAGGGCCTTGCTGGGATTTTAGACTCTGAAAAGTGGGAGAACACTGAAAGACCTTCAGGATTTCATGAGAATAACAAGATTTTATTTTAACAATAAATTTTAATATTTGACAAAATGCAGACATACTGTTTCTCAGAACTAGTACCGAGTCATTATGGAAAATATTCTTTCTCTGGAGGCCAAATTGCACTGGTTAATTTGTATTACAAAGGGGAAGCATCTCACTATAAGCTAAGACAGCTCAATGAAGCCTGTTGTAGCATTTTTTCTTGCCAAGGATACACCTGGGGCAAAGTAACCCCAATAATCTAGGGGTGAAGTCTCTAGCCACTCAGGTCTCCCCTTCTCTTACCTTGTCTCACAGGCAGCCCCCCTCCTGGTGCACGGATTCTCTGGAAACACAAACAGATCCACTGCATGTCAGAAATGCAAAAGATATAACTGTCATTTTATATCTATTTGCATACATCTATGCGTGCGATACATACACATACATGCACACATACATATATGCTCATTTTATACTCAAGACCCCCTTCTTTGGTGGCAACAAAACACTTTATTTGACTAACTAAAGGTTTTTCAACATCTACTGTATTGAAACCTCGACTCAGTGAGGTCTGTGTTGCTGATGCTAACCAAGGTTTCTCCACTCTTCTTCCTTCCCAAAATGCAGTACAGGTGCCAGGACAAGTGGAGGTGCGTGCCTTGTGGCATTCGGGAAGGGGGATCTCTCTCAAGGAAGCAGAGCCCCTCCCTCCCGATCTTCAGGCGTCAGCCTCCCTGAGTCCCCAAGGTGTCCATGACTGGGGTCACTTCTTGTCTGTCCTCACCACAGATGTGCCACTGAGGTCCACTGTGACGTGTGCACCCTCAGATTGGTTGAGAAGTAGTTCGTTGTATGATCGTATCACAATTTATTTAGCCATTTGTCTGTTGATGCCATGTGGGCTATTTCCGATTTTGGAGTAAGGTAGTTCCCTCTTATCTGTGGGGGATGTTTTAAGCCCTTCCAGTGGATGACTGAACCCATAGATAATATTGAAGCTTATACTGTAACAGACAGTTGAGCTGATAACGGAGAGGGTTGTTAAGTGACTAAAGAGTGGGGAGTGTACGCAGCCTGGAGAAACTGGACAAAGGGATGATTCATGTCCCAGGACAGCATGAGATTTTATCACATTGTTCAGAAGGGTACAATTTAAATGTCATGAATTGTTTATTTCTGGAATTTTTCTATTTAATATTTTTGGATCATGGTTGACAGCAGATAGCTGAAACCATGGAAAGCAAAACTGCAGATAAGGGGAAAGGGGGAATTACTGTAGTAAGAATAAAGTTATTAAGAATGTGTATGAGTCATTTTGTGAACAAGTGTTTTTATTTTTATTTCTCTTGAGAAAAGACTAGCAGTATTGCTAGATCTCGCTGAAAGTATGTGTTTAATTTCTAAGAAACTGCTAAATAATTTTCCAAATCATATGTTCCCAGGGGCAAAGTATGAGGGTTGCTTCATGCTCTCACCGTTTTGTGTGGCAAGCCTTTATACTTTTGGTCATTCTAGTGCATGGAAAATGGTATCTCATTGTAGATTTAATTTGCATTTTCCTAATTACTCATTATATTGAGTGCCTTTACAAGTGCTAATTGACCATTTATAAAGTCTGTGTTCTGGTCTTTTGTCTGTTTTTTTATTGGGTTGTGCAGCATTTATTATGGGTTTATTTTTTTTTATTTTTTATTTTTTTTTTGTACGAAAGGTCTTTATTAGCAGGGAAGCTGCAGAGCAGCATTAAGGAGGAAGAGAGAGAGAAACGGGGGAAGAGAGGAGAAAGAGAGAAGGGAGAGAAGGGAGAGAGAGAGACACGAGACACACGGGGAAGGAAGAGAAAAGAGCTATTATGGGTTTATAGGAATTCTTTATGTGTGCTAGTTGTAAGTCCTTTACCAAATAAATATATTACGAATATTTTCTTTCAGTTTCTGACTTGTCTCTTTTTCATTTTCATTTTATTTATTTCAAATAAAAGAATTTGATGAAGATCAACTTATCTTTTAAAAAATTTGACTAGTGTCATTCTAAGCAATATTTGGCTACCCCAACATTGCAAAGATATTTTATGCTTTCTTACAAAAGTCTTATGGTATAAGCTTTTTACTTTTACATTTATATTGATAGGCCTACGAGTTGTTGCTTAATTCTTATCTGAAGATTTTCTAGGGATTTTATTGTTGTTGATCTCTGGTACCCATGTGGTCAGAGAATGATACACTTTGTATAATATAACATAGACAATAGGGTAGAATAATAGGCCATTGTCTTTTAAAGAAATTTCAGAGGGACAAAAAGAGTAATCCTTTATATTTACCCACATATTTCACCCATCCATGGTTGTAGTTCTTCTGGTGTCTCCTTTCTATTCTAAGTTTCCCTCTGGTGTCAGATCTCCTCAACCTAAATAACTTTCTTTCACCTTTCCTGGTGAATTCTCTCAGCTTCAGTTAACTGAAAATGTCTCCATTACCTTCATTTTTTGAAGGATTTATTTTATTAAACACAGGATTTCAGTACTTATTATGTCATTATCTTATCATTCCATCATTTCTGACTTCATTGCTTCTGATGAAAAGATAGATGTGATTCATATCATTGACCCCACATATGTAGTGTGCCATATTTTTCCTCTGCCTGCTCAAAGTTTTTCTCTTTATTTTTCAATTTTTTGACTCTGATGTGCGTGTGTGTGTGTGGTGGAGTTCATGTTTCCTGGAGGTTTTTGAGATCCTTCTGTTTATAAGTTAATAATGTTTTGCATCAAATATAAGATATTTCCAACTACATTCTTTCCAAATTTTTATGCTCATTCTCACTTCTGAAATTACAATTGCACAAATATTAAGCTTTTAAGCCAAATGTCACCAACACTCTTTCATTTAAAAAAATACTTTTCCCTCTATGTTCTTCTTTTTTTTTTTTTTTTTTTTTTGAGACAGAGCCTCAAGCTGTCACCCTGGATAGAGTGCCGTGGCATCACAGCTCACAGCAACCTCCAATTCCTGGGCTCAAGCGAGTCTCCTGCCTCTGCCTCCCAAGCAGCTGGGGCTACAGGCACCCGCCACAACGCCCGGCCATTTTTTGGTTGCAGCAAGTCATTGTTGTGTGGTGGGCCCAGGCTGGATTCGAACCTGCCAGCTCAGGTGTACGTGGCTGGCGCCTTAGCCCGTTAAGCCACAGGCGCCGAACTTCCCTCTATGTTCTTAAGACTGG
>CAUYRH010156611.1:0-19370 GCA_963574655.1 Perodicticus potto | reverse complement strand
AAGTAGCTGGATTCATCTCTTGGTTCTCTATTCTGTTCCAAACGTCTACCTCTCTGTTTTTGTGCCAATACCATGCTGTTTTGATCACTATTGATTTATAGTAGAGTCTCAGGTCTGGTAGCGTGATTCCTCCTGCTTTGTGTTTATTTCTGATTAATGTCTTGTCTATTCGAGGTTGTTTCTGATAGTTGGAGGAAGTTGCTATAAGAATTAAGTGAGACATTTGTGAATACACCCGGATCAGAGTATTTTCTCAGTCCTCTCTGGTCCTTTCACCTTCAGAGACATGATTTTTATGGGTTTTTAAATGGAGTTTACAAGAAGCCCAAAGCTGCTTTCCCCAGGAACTTACCAATTTCATAGTAGATATAAGGAGAATGGGACCATCGTCATTTCTTTTGTGTAGTAATTAACTCATATATGACATCTCTCATACCTACCAAATACGTCAGTTATAATCATCAGCAAATGTATATCAGTTTTACTCTTTTGGGGGGTTTAGAATGACTATAGAATGATATTGACAACAAATTGATACTTAAGATAATTATGATTTGGAAAATACAGAATCTGACAAATGCTTACCTCATTATATTTTCTACTATAGAAAGAGATGAAAATGGTTAATATTAGAGTTTGGTTACCATGAAAGTTTACATTTTGGTGTACTTATGTACAATATGCACTTGCTTAGTATAGGAAAGTTATAAAACACACACACAACATATACATTCCCACACTCCCAGAAATAACTATCACTAATGATTTGCAGTTTATTCTTCCAATATTTTTTCTACACAAAATTACACAGTATTATATATTTTATCTTTACTTTGTTGCCATGAATTAGCTTCTCGGAAAGTGTTGCCCAACTGATTCGGAAGTTCCTCAGAAAACTACCACATGAGCACCCAAGAACAAGCACCTCCTATTGTTCTGTCCTGGCTTGTGATCAGTGACCCTTATAAGATTGTTCCTTGTAGCAGAGAATGTTAGTTGTCCCTTAATATCCTCCTCACCTTCATTTTTTTAAAGAATAGAACACCAAACTTTTATCTAGCACAAAGCTCCTCAGCTAAAAACTCTCATTTTCAACCTTACTTGCAACTGGATGGGACCATGTGATTAGATTCTGGCCAATAGAGTCTAAATGATTTGTACAACTCTGGGTACACACTCTCAGAAGAAAAGAAGCCTGTCTTCCTTTTCCCCACTTTCCCCTTCTCACTGTCTAAAATACAGATCTGATGCTATAGCTGCCTTTGACAAAGAGATAAAATTTTCACATTAAGGATGGCAGGAAAAGATGAGAAGACACTGGGCCTTGATTCTGGAGACCTTCCATGTAAGCCCTGGACCACCTTTAATGAACAAGAACTAAGCTTCTGTCTAGTTTAAACTGAACTTTTGGTAGAGTGGCCTAACTTCTATTTAATAAACATATCCCTTCCCTAGGCAGAGTTGTTCCCTACTATTGATTACCCTTGTCATCATAACTCTCTGGCCTCAAGAGTGGGGATATTCTTCTTTGTGATACTACTTCACTCTAAAAGTGAAATGTCACTGAATGTTTTTTTTCCTTGGAAGTTATCAGATGGTTTGCATAGTAATGTCTATCTTGGTCACAGGACCGTGTGCTCCTTCAAAAGTTTATGTAGGAACATGGTGCAGGTACAGACTTCTAGTACTATAATATAGCTCCAACCACTTCTTGCTTCCACCCCATACCTTGTATTTGCTACCTATGATGTACCTTTTCAAGGCCAAGCAGCCTTTGTGGTAATTTCCTAGTCCTTGAATAGAGGGGGAAACAACCAATCAGGGCCAAGCTGATTCTTGTTGGCTTTCCATTTTATTATATACAGACCTCAGAATTCCACAATTTTCCTTGGCAATGGTTGGCATTATTGCCTTTCTAGACTCAGGTAGTAGTGGGGCTATCAGTGTTCATGCCTAGGCAAATGAGGAGAAAATTCCTAACTAGTAAACTCTCCCTCAGCTTTTCCTTATCTTGTTCTTGACCCTCTCTTGGTATAGGATGCATTCTTCACTGCTTGTTCTCACCATACGCAGAGTCCCAACAACTTTCATTTTCCTCAGAGGTTTTAATATGTATTATGTGCGTTCCTGAAATCCATCTACCACCACAACTCTCCTGAGGCATCTTTAGGTTTGCCTTAGGGGGTGTGCAGCCAGCATCCCATGCTAGTTCACCACCTGATAGCAAGTTGGGAGTTCCCTCACTACTTCCTGTCTGCCTTTTTCATATACTCTGAGCTTCCTACCTGCAACGAACTCAATGTTTGTGTTCCTCCAATATTCATGTATTGAAACCTTAATCCCAGTGTGAGGGGATTTGAAGGTAGGGTCTTTGATAAGTCATTAGGTCATGAAGGTGGAGCCCTCATGAATGGGCTTAGTGCTCATATAGGAAGAGGCTTGCTAGATAGCTAGCTCTTTATATCATATAAGGACACAACAGGAAATTGGGGAATGAAACCCAGAAGAGAACCCTTTCCAGAATCTCACCATGCTAGCACCCCGATCTTGGACTTTTAGTCTCCAGAGTTGTGAGAAATTCATCTCTGTTGTTTATAAGCCACTCAGCCTACGATACTTAGTTATAACAGCCTGAACTTACTAAGCTACTACCCTTGTAAGTCCTTTCCCCAAACCAGCAAGCCAAATTACCCCTATGAACCCCTAAGCTATTTGACTCCCCAGGTTGCCATATATTTTGCCTCTAACATGGTTATAATTCCAGACCAACCCAAAGCTAAGTGAGTAACCATCCACTCTATTAAATATAACTTTATAAATTGAAAACTTTCCCTTTACAGCTATATCTGATCTGTTTTATGGAAGATATTCATCTACATATATTTATGAGTTTTCAGTTTCCATTAACTGAAAGAACACTCTTTCTGTCTGACTGTGTTAGTGAATATGTAACAGAAGATCAGAGACTAGGTAATTTATAAGGAAAAGAAATTTATTTCTCACAGGTCTGGAGCCTGGAAAGTATAAGATCAAGGGACTAGCATGTGGCGAGGGCCTTCTTGCTATGTCATAACATAGTAGAAGGCATCACATGGGCACAGGAGATTAAGAGAGGGTGATGAACTCATCTTTTTTAAGTCCTCCACTCTTGTGATAATGAACCCATTCCCTCAGTAAAAGCACTAATCCATTCATGAGGGCAGAACCCTCATAATCTAAGCACTACTTTTCAACATTGTTGCATTGGGGATTAAGTTTCCAACATATAAACTTTGGGGTATACATTCAAACCATAGCACTGTGCTTGGAGTCCAACATTCTGAAGGGTTATTTATAACAGAATATGTAATGGCCAGCATACAGGCTTAGAAGTTTAAAACCATGGTCATCTGCCTTTGATCAAGAATTTCTCCCCAGGATCCTTGGTGTTTAGACTCTAACTCATGAGAAGAAAATCATCATGATGTATTACTTATATAGGCTTTTAAAGTGGCTGTAGTAAAAAGCAGATCTGTTGACTCAAGAAGCTCAATCATTTTGGTATCCTATGAGATTTTACTTAACCTAGATGAAAGAAGAATTCTAAAATTCTCCTACTGGGGTATGTACATCAACAGTCTTTCCTGAGCAGTCCCAAAGGCTCTGAAGGACTTATACTAAGAGGAATATTTTTACCAGGAGGCAGCTGTGTCTCCTATTCACCACATAAGTCTCTATTTTCCCACCTCTTTTCTTAGTCACATTTCAATATTTCTCCTCATCCTACAAATTTTCCTACATCATTTTAACTGATCCTATCTCATTTCTCCATCTCCTAAGTATCTGACTATATGAAAATTAGGCATAAGGGCTTAAGGACAATGCCCAATAGCACTTATAGGCTTCAAGGAGATTGACAGAAGCAGTTGAAGAGGCAGACTCACAGCTGATAAAAATTGTGTGGAGACTCAAGAAGGCTGAATTGTCCCTGAGGCAATAGTGTGTAGGAGAAGAAACCCTTTTTCAGGGGGTCTTTGAGCCAATGTCAGGAGAGGGAAGGGAACTGTCCATGGTGCTATCTGGTCCCACCGAAGGTCTCAAGAGCAGATAGAGGTGATCAAAGTAAACCTCCTCTGACCACAATTCTAGGTTTACTACATTGCTTCTCTGTTAGTGTTGCTATGATCTTGTTTTCTTGACCCTCCTATGTATAAACATACAAAACCAAGACATTAACTGAAGAAGACCAATGTTCTTACTTGGTGTAGATCAATGCCCCACAGTAACCATCATGGATGGTGGGAAAACTTTTTTGCATAATTTCTGCATTTCTGCATAACTTTTGGGACTGGTCCAGCTATCTTTTACAGGAAAGATTTGAAAGGATAAAAAAATTTTTATGAGGGCAAAATGTACAAATAGGTATTATTAGTTAGAATAAGATCTTTTATCTTTCATAGAATTTGTGAGTATTTAAGAAAGGAGAACAGCCTAAATTTTCTAAGACATTTTTTCCCACAAACTTATTTTTTTCCTTATGTTGCTTTTAAGCATGTGTATTTGAGGAAAATTTTAAAATTCATGTCTTGAATCTGTGTCTCTGATTACACATAATTCATCAAGATCTTGCTCTTCACAAGCTATTTTATACACAGGAAGTCATTTAAGTCATTTCAGAATCTTACCAACATCCAACAGGAAGTTGCGTTTACAAAGGACACACAAACCTGGAACACTTACACACTTCTTTTTAATCCAAATGCAGAAACCACACGTATTTCAGAATGGGAGAGAAACTTAACCTATCTCTTCTCCATCAAGAAGAAAGGACCAATGCAACAGTATCCAAGGACGCTTCCTGATAATCTCATCTGGACATGGTGTGTGGAATCTTATATTACACATACATCATTCATTATTCATAGTCTTGTGTTATAATCACTTCTCTGTGTGTCTTCCATCTTTAATGAAGATGCCTGACATAAAAGGGAAAAAAACTAGATATAAACTCAGACGATCAAAGTTTGAGTCCTAATATTCCCAGCTGTGTGACCTTAAACAAATCAGTGAACATCACTGAACCTTACCTATTCTGCAAACCTCATGAATGTTGAACGCATCAAAATAATAATGAATCTGGACATATTCCACAAGCTCCTAAATTATAGTCTCAGGTAATTTCCCTTTTTCATTAAATCCACACAATTTTCATTTGCTGTGTTTATACTTACCATTTCAACAAGGATTTTATACGTAGGGTTTCAACAAGTGCTTGTTAGAGTACATGACAGAAACGTCATAGGAGAAGAAGACAGACATAATAAACGAGGGGAAAAGTTTTACTTTCAACTGAAATTTTTATGCCAAAATGGGATGTCATCATCATAATAATTTTGTGCTGTTATGTACAAAATCTTGAGGCCATTTTTAAACAGATAAAGGGAAAACCTACCAAGTCCTGGGAAGCTTATTTTTATAAATGTCTCCATATTATACATTTTAGCATGTTTTATGGTGAGTTGGTTCAAACTATTGTATTTTTCAAATAATACAACTACTTATTTTTCTTAAAGTATATATTATTTGTATTATGTAATATAGTATATAATGATACGAGAGACATTTTGAAATAAAATCTTGCTTTTTATATTATATTTTTCTCAAAAAATTTAGGTGACAACATATTTTAGAAATAAATAAGTCACTTGCATTTTTCTGCTTCTTACAAAAGAGGAAGTAAATGTGTTTACCACAACATGTGATCTCCCAAGAGGGTGCATTTTATTCTAGATGTCAAGTGTTAAGTGAGGGAATAACAGGGTACAGAAATACTGAGAACACTCTCTCGGTAGCTTATTTTTTTCCTCCAGTGGGTGATGAAAATCAAATTCCCAAATTACTCCTTCTGGGCTTTTTGCTAATTAACCTGACATCTGTGGTGAAGCGGAACATAGTCTAACCTTGTTCATTCCCAGTCACACAATTAAACTACTGGTAGTTAAGGTCAGAAGCTTTTTTCTTTTCCTGGAAATTTTATATAAAGTAATTACAAATTGAAAGAAAGTATAAAACAACTTTTAAAATATTTATACCAAAATATTCAGGGAAAGGAAGAGCTTTCAGATAGTGTAAAAATTGTACTCCTAACTTACCATAATTTCCTACTCTATTTGTTGTGATTTTCCCCATTTCTTAATGACACAATCGAAGAGTCCATGAAAACAGAATCATTCATGTAAAATAGTTCCTAGAGTAATGCTATCATTGGGAAGTGATGCATTCAGACATGGGGGTGGGAAAATCAAGTGGGCAGAAATTTCTTGAAAGATCTAGGGAGAAAATGAATTTCTAGCAAAAAAGATGGAAAAAATAATATAACAAAAATGTTTCCTGCAAAGAGAGAGTACTAAATTTCCCTCATTCATGATATATTATCACAAAGTATCTGGTAATATAAGTGTGTGAGTAATGTGGAGTCTAGGCAGGCAAAACCAATGGGTGACCTGTGGCTTACCAGAAGGGAGGAAGTGAAAAGATTACCAAGGGAGAAACTGGAGGCAGATTATATTTACAAATGAAATGAAAGCATTGATGGGTAAAAGTATATAATGCATTTGTTTTAAAATACTCTATAATATTAGGTGGGGGATTGAAATAAATTATATGTGCAGCATGAATAAATCTCAAAAATATTGTGCTGAGTAAAAGAAGCCTTACATAGAGAATACATAGTACATGACCCCATTCACGTGATGTTCTAAAAGAGGAAAAACTGACTTAAGTTTAAAAACATCAGAAAAGAAGTTGTCTACTGGGATAGGGATTCAGGCACGAACTGTAGTGGGAAGAATCGTGATTTTCTAAGGTGATTCTTATGTTCTATATCAAAATTCATCGATTGGTACGCTTAAAATTTAGGAATTTCACTGTATGTAATTTTACCTCAAAAGAAGGTAAGAACTATAAATAAATGCACTCACTAATTCACTAGCTGAAGTATGTAGGGAAAGCATGATAATGTCTGCAACTTACTTACAAATACATTGAAATATAAGAGGGATTAGTGGATGGATAGGTGGAGAGATGAGCAGATATTTTATAAAACAAGTATAGGGATAGGTTAATTGTACAATCTGGGTTGCAAACACGTGAGTGTTCACTTTACAATTTTTCAATTTTTCTGTACGTTGGAAAAGTTTTATAATAAAATGCTAGAAAAAGAGGTAGGCGAGAGATGAAATAAAGTTGGCAAAAATGGCAATAACTGGTGTAGCAAGTAGATAATTTATCTATTCATTACACCCCTCTACGTCTACCTTTCTACGTGTTTGACATTTTCTATAATAAAAACTTTAAAATTCTCATGCACACAGAGTTTATCCAAATTGCATATAAAGTTGTGTTTAAGTCATATCATTATGAATCTGTCTTTTCTCTCATTTTCTATATTTTTGATAATACTATTTAATTTTGCAATAAAATAAGGGGGAAATGGACTCAGGTAGAAAACCAGAGAAATTAGGTAAGAGGGTTCCAAACTCCAAATCACAGCTCTGACAAAACAAGATCATAAATCACTTCTCTTCACCTCAGTTCAGTTCAACTCTTTCTTGTGATCCCTCCCCGGAGAGGTGGAATCTACCTCTTTGCAGTGTGCAGAGTAGAAAAGGTAGTCATTGAGAATGCAGACTAATGAACCACATGAAAAACATGCTGGGCACAAGCCCAAACGTAAACCTTCTACAGTTCTCCCTCGTTCCCCTTCCTTACCAACTTAGCTTTGTCTTTCTTTCCATGATGTTCAGATAACATGGAAACGTACTACTGAATTGATTTCACAAATCCTAATACTACTTACTAGTCCTGATATCTGCAAATTCTTCTTTTCTATAGATTCTCATTCCAAGTCCTCCTTTTGATTGATAATGCCTTTTCAACTGATTACTCAAGAAATGCTTTCACAAAACTAACTAATGTTAATACATCAATATCCTCATTTAAAAAAACAGGGCCAATTTAAAAATGGGCAGCTAAAAAAGGTCTCTGCAGTTGTAGAATTGTATTGAAGATACTGTTCATTACATGCTTCAAAGTTCCCAATCCATGTGTTTGGCTTTTCTCAAAGTTCTAGACTCAGAGATGGTTTCTTCTGATGATCTGCTGTGTCTCTCTTTTCAGATAGTTATGTAACCCTTATATTTCCCTTTTTACCTTGGCTTCCAGGAAGCTTATAATTATTTAATTCATTAAACACTACTCCCTCTTGGCTCTGTTTTACATTTTAATTACTCCACTCTTGTATTTTCCATCTTAACCCTTGCTTCCATTAGTTGGTACTTCCTCTTTAAAAACTATAGATTTGTTGACCTCATAGTAAATTTTTGTAAACTTCTCTAGATTTAGAAGTAGAGAATACATGATAGTTTATATAACCCACAATGCTGTTAATAAGGTATGTTACACTAGTTAAATTTTAATGTAGTGATATCCAAGAGTGTTACAATAAAGGACTGGTTTAGCTGCTACTGTTAGAAAAGAAAGTCCTTTGTCATGTTATAAAGCCATCAGAAAGCAAGTAAGAGGAATAAAATATGCAAGTTTTGGAGTAATAAAACAAAAACCATCAAAGCCAAATTGCAACATCCCATGTTTTCTATTCACTCTCTTGAATGTACGCGTGTTCTAAGTTTCTCATCTTAATGGTCAGACTGACCACTGAGGTGGAAACAGATCTCACTCCTTTCAACTGGATTTTGTCAAAGAATGAAAATCTGATTCTGGTTCATCTCTCTTGGGGTTAGTGCTGTATCTCTGTGGATTAGAGAAAAAAAATCTCAATAGTATGATAGAAAAAATTCAACTACCAAAGTTAAGACTAAATATTGTTTAACTTCACCACAATATCCTAAGTGTATATTATTTAAGAGAAGATAAAGGAAGAGTCTCCCACGACAGTTCACCTGGGATAATTCATTCTTCCTGTACGTCTAATCACTAGGAGCATTGGTTGACCCCCTGATTGAATATTCAGGAGCAGAAAAATGAGAGGTGGCAAGATGGCAAACTAGAAACAGCCTGTGCACACTGCTCTCAAGGAGAGAACTGAAAGTTGCAGACGGACACCCACCTATCAATGGGCCTTCTTAGAGACAACACTTGGAATCATGGGAGGCATTCAGAGTGAAGGAGGAGAATCTAGAAATAAAACCATTTACCTATAAGTAACAAATCCTTGGCAAAGCAGACAACTACACTCAAGAAAGGAAGCCCTGTTCAATAAATGGTGCTGGGAAAACTGGGTAGCCACATGCAGAAGAACGAAATAAGACCCCATCACCACATACAAAAGTTAATTCAAAATTAATAAAAGATTTAAATGTAAGGCATGAAACCCTACAAATTCTAGAAGAAAACATAGGAAAAGGTCAGCTAGACATCAGCCTAGGCAAAGAATTTATAACTAAGATCCTAAAGGTAAATACAGAAATAACAAAAAATAAATAAATGGGACTTAAATTAAGGAAATAATCAGCATAGTAAATAGGCAATCTACAGAATGAAATATTCCCCAACTAAACATCTGATTAAAGGTTAATATTCAGAATCTATAAATAACTCAACAAATCAGCAAGAAAAAGATAAATGACTGCATCAAAAAGTGGGCATAAAACATAAACAGATTTTTTCAGAGGAAAATGGACAAATGGACAATACTGATCATCAGGGAAATACAAATTAAAACCCTAAAGAAATGCTACCTTCTGTTACAATGCCCATTATTTAAAAGTAAAGAAAACAATACATGCTTCGTGAATGCAGAGAGAAAGGAACACTTATACGGTGTTGGTAGAACCAAAATTTAGTATGTCTATGGAAAACATCATGGAGATCCCTAAAAGAAATAAATGTATACTTACCATGTGAACCAGCAGTCGTCCCACTTCTGTGTATCTAGCTAAAGGAACAGATCTCATTTCATCCAAAAGACATATACACTTGAATGTTTATTTCAGTGCAATTCACAATTGCAAAGATGTGGAACCAACCTAAATGCCCATCATTTCAAGAATGGATAAAGAAACTGTTTCATACACACACACACACACACACACACACACACACACACACACACCCCATAGAGCACTAATCAGCCATAAAAAGGAATGAAATATTGTCTTCTGCAGCAACTTGGATGGAACTGGAGACGATTATCCTAAAGGAAGTTTCTCAGGAATGTAAAAATAAACATCACATATACTCTCTAATAATTGGTAGCTAAATTATGGACACACATGGGCACACAAAGATTTAAAGGACATTGGAAACCAAGAAGGGTAAAAACTTACCTATTAAGTACAATGAACACTATTGTGGTGATGGGCACACTAAAAGCCCTGACTTAAGCACTATGCAAGGTATCCATGTAACAAAAACATGTGTACCCCCTTAATATATTGAACTAAAAAAGAGCAGAAAAAATTAAAACATACAGAAAGACAGAAGAAAATGTCTGAATAATTATATGATAGAGGAACAAGAAAAGTATTCTAAACTAGAAAGTAACCAAAATTTTCAAGTACAATTTTCAAGTCAGCTAGGAATAGTAATTGATGTCATCATTTTTAGGGGCAACTTGATGTTTTTCAAAAGCCTTGAAATATCAATGCTCTTTTACTTGATAATTCTACTTCTACGCAAATGAGGTCAGGAAATTAAGTTCATTAACTCAAACCAGAAAAAGTGCTACATACCTCATTGCTGATTATCACTATGGTCATCAGATGGCCAAAGAGAGTACCTTGAAAGTGACCATAGTGATATTCAGCAGTAAGGTATATAGCACTTTTTCTGGGATGAGTTCATGAACTTAATTGTCCAACTTCATATGTTCAAGAAAATATCTAGAACATGAATGTTTATACAGAGATTTATGAACAAAAATGTTCAACATATAATTTCTATCAATTTACAATGAAAGAAAACCTAAACTAGATATCATTTTATTGAAATATAACCTAAAGTCAATAATAATATATGCACAAAATGGAATAGTATATAGTTATTAAAATGATGTTCAGAAATATTTTAATAGGAAACTACTTACTATGTATTTTTAGGGAAAACAAAGGCAACATAGAAACATAAACAGTCCAAAATAACACAAATCGTATTTAAAACATGGGAAGAAATATTCTGTAATGTTAACTATGATACCTGAGTGACAGGATTATTAGTGGTTGTTGTGTTGTTCTTTGTAATTTTCCAGACATGTAGTAATTTCATTATTCAAAAAGTCCTCCTAAAAATCCTAGAAGAACACTTCTGTTTTTCTATCTTTAACTATCCTTGGGCTAAAACCTTCTACTTTTGTGGCTACAGAAATAATCAAATATTTCTCAAAATTCTACTGCCCTCATAGTACTGTGCTATACACTAGGACAAGGTCTCTTAATCCCTACCTCTTGAATATGAATTTCCACTCTAGGAAGTAAAATTCAATACTGAGAGGGTAGGAAAAAAACACACTAATAAAATAATACACACACTAATATACAATTTTTCTAGAAACTTTTACAAATAGAATGGTACCACAAAGTATTAATAGCAAAACAATCCAAGAGGGAAAATTGTATTTTTGCTTTATAAATTTGAGTTCTGAAGCTAAAAACTCTTTTCACTTAGGTGCATACTAATTATAATATGGTAGTATTTTGGTAAATAGGTTAGCTTTTGCTGTAGAACAAACCAGTCCTAAACAAAATGACTTAGGATAATAACCATTTATTTAATTCACAATTGGCAATTTTATGTGGACTAAGCTGGGCAATGCTTCTGGTCTAGGCTGTGCTTACTCATGTGTCTGTTGTCAAGGAAGGCAGTGGAAGGCTGGTCTAGGATGATCTAAACAGACGTGACTTTTTTCTGTCCTATGTAGTCTGTTATCATCCAGCCGGGTTGCCTGGGCTTGTTGTCATGACACAGGCTAAAGTCCAAGATGGGGAGCAGAAGTGACATTTGTGGCCCAGGCTTAGAACTCACACAATGTCACTTCTGCTTTATCTTAATCACTAACGCAAGTCCCAAGGGCAGCTTATATTCATAGAAAGAGGAAACAGCCTTCATCTCCTCATTGGAAGGGCTGTAAAATCTGACTATGTGAACACCAAGAAAGTGAACTGTTGCATCCTTTTGTAATCCACAACCATAGGTTATGGTATCTATGCAAAATTTTACTAATAAGTATGGTTAAATAAATTAAAATACAGGAGAACCTCCATAGTTGAGCACCTCCCTACATTGACCACCTCCTTAAGTTGACCTAATTTTCATAGACTGGACATGCGCCTCATGTAAGTATCAGTACAGTAGGCCTACTTCCTTGTGTTGACCCCTTCTGTATGTTGACCAGTTTGATACAGTTCCATGGATAGTCAAGTTGCAGAGGTTCTACTATATCTGACAGCTAAGAAACAGAGTTTTCCCTACAATCTAGAGAAATAAAAATAGAATCATGCAGTTTTCTAAATTTTAACTAGTCCACTATGGACAATGGAAGCATTTATTTCTTCATAAATGCTATCCTTTGCAAGCACAATTTTCTTTTTTCCAAAACCAATTGGAAAGCCCTCCCTTCATTTTATTTTATAATTGCATTTAATTTTATCAAAAAAGTCAAGTAGTATTTAGAGGCTTCTAACAAAAAAATACCACCTTGTTTCAAACTTCTTCCACCTACCCACAAAGCACTCACAGGCAGTGACATTTCCTAGAAGTAGCCTCTTAACAATTTTTTTAATTGCTGTGTCTTATTTAGAAATAATATGCATATAATTTAAAAAATTATTAATGTTAGACATTAGATATTGTGGTTGGTAAAATAATGTACTCCCAAATTTATCCTTGTCCTAATCTCTGGAACCTGAACTTATGTTACCTTAAATGGCAAAAGAGACTTCACTGCTGTGATTAAGGTTAAGGATTTTTAGATGAAGAGATTATCTTGGATTATCTAGGGGGGCCAAATCTGATCATAAGAGTCCTTAAAAGTGTAGAAGAAAGGCAGAAGAGGATATCAGAGAGATGTTATGTAAGAAAGACACCCTTCTTTCTCCTCCTTACTTCTTGCCATTGTTGGCTTTGAATATAGAGGGAGACATGACCCAAGGAATGTGGCTACCCCTAAGAAGGTGAGAACAGGCCTCAGCTAGTAAGAAATCAGGGATCTTGGTTCTATAACCACAAGAAACTGAATTCTGCCAATAACCAGAAGGAACAGAAGATGGATTCTTCTCTAGGGCCTCCAGAATGAAATATAGCCTGCCAATACCTGATTTTAGTTCAGTAAGACCCATACTGGACTTCTGGCTTCAGAACTATAAGGAAACAAATTTGTGTTGATTTAAGTAAATTTATTATGGCAGCAGTAGAAAACTCAGGCATTGAGTTCCTTCTAAAATAGATGAGGGTTTTAGCTCTTTCACGTTAAGCATTATCCCCTGATTACATGGCAGCTATATCACAATTTTAGTTAAATTTATATTCTATCTTTTTAAGTTATTATGATATTATAAAGAATATTCACATATGAATCAAGAAAGGTGTTATGATTACATTTCCTTTGACACACAACTTATTATGTGAAGTTCCTTGTCAAGTTCCACCCTTCTCATCTTTTCTGACATTAGCAATTGCTTAATTTTCTCAGTTTGAATTTAACCTATGGCTTTGTCTTTTAACACCTGACAATAACACTACATAGTGAGAAAAACTTTCCTGAAAACAAAAATGTCTGACGTCTAGAATTATAGTAAGATACTAAGGGCATGGACAGAAGGGCTGGCAAACCAGAGACAGCTGAGGCTCTGTACTTCTTGTCAATGTCATTCTGCACTACATGGTAATCACAACAGTGGACTTAAAGTTGTAGGCAAGTAAATTGCCTACAAATCTGACATTCAAATATTAAAAATTAGACACTTTCCATGAAGAAGACTGATAATTTTATATCTCACACATACATAAGCTGTTAATTGTTCTAATATACAGGAGGTCCAGAAAGTTCATGTGTAATTATGGGCTCCCTGTATAATTTTACATTACTATTATAACCATTCAGAATTTTCCATTGAAGCCAAATTGAAATGGCCCTGATTCTTAACTCTTACTTGCATCCAAATTTTAGGCCTTGTGATTTTGCTATACCTCCCACTAAAGGAACAGATTATGTTCCCTTTCTCACTTAACCTAAGCCATGTGACTTGCTTTGACCAATCATCTATAGGTTTTTACTTCAGTCCATGAATGTTATTGTTATAGGAAGTAGGGCAATTAAGTTCTTGAATTCATCTTAGAAAAAGTGCTACATACCCTTGTTACTTAATATCACTATAGTTACCAGATGGCCAAGGGAAGTACTTGGAATGTAAGCATAGCACATTTTCTAGGATGAGTTCACTTTTCCTTGATCGTCCCACCTTGCATGACGACAGCTCTGATGGTAATTCCAGAAAAAGAGTTCCAAAATTGCTCTGAAGGATGGACTAGGTGCTGGTGTCAGCGCACAGCTTCCCAGGGGAAGTACTTCAAAGGTGACCATAGTGCTATTTGGTCAGCAATGAGGTATAAAGCATTTTTTCTAGGGTGAGTTTACAAACTTAGTTGTGTGATCTCATATGCTTTTGAGTATGATTTCCTCAGAAAATTGCTCTAAGAAGTAATGAGGATTGAGAGTAAAAACAGATAGAAAAGGCCCCCAAATTATGGCAGATCATAATCATTGTAACCCTCATTGACATCCCCTGTTATTTGAGCATTTATTGTGTTTCCAGAATAGCATTATTATCCCCACTTCCCAGATGAGGAAATTGAGACTAAAGGATATTGAATAATTTTCTCAGATCACACAGGGCTATCAGATCCCACAGTCCATACTCTAACTATGCACTTGGTACCTTTTCCAGCAAAGAATGCTACTCCATCATCAAACAATAATGTTAATACGTATATCATAATTTATGAAGTATTTGCACAGATACTATCTCACTTGTTTGCATAATATCTTTGTGAATTGTAAACTCTTATGTATATGATCATTTTAAAGACAAATACCAAAGTTCTGAGAAATAATATGATTCTAGACAAAGATCAAATTACCAATAGATAAGTCCTGGCATTACATTTGTTAAAAACTCACAAAAGATGGGAAATATATGCCCTGGTGCTATAAAATATTTGAAAAATAAACCTTAGTACAAATAATTGAGGGTATGGTAGAAAACCCCTGGGTAGCTTGTTAAAATATCTGGAAAAAAAATCTAATACAAACAACTAAGCCAAACAACTGAGCCATTCATTCCTACTAAAGATTTTAATTCACTTTCCCTATTCAACTGATGTGCAAAAAGAATAACCCTAAACCTATTCTGTTGATACTCTCAGAATGTATCCTAAATTATTTTTCTCACACTTGATTTCTGATTATCTCTGCTTCATTTCAATTTTATTTAACAAAGATGTGGAGGTTTTGCTTAATATATTATTCTGTAAATCATTGTAGGCCACTATAATGTATTTCATTTTGCCTTTGTTTCCCCCCTCAAAATACTGTTGTACAATGCCATTTATAAAGACAAGCTGTTGAAAGTAATTTACAATAGTAACAAGTACATTTCTCTTTCTGAACATTACAATGCAAGTGTTCTGTTTTTTTTAAATAAAGGTTCATGCTTTGATGAGTATTCTATTTTGCATTTGTCTCTTTCAACTATTCTAAAATAGAAATAAAATTGTCAATCAAAACAACAAAATTGGAGGTAAATTCTAGGCAAAGAATTTGCAAAGGCAGAAACATTAACAGAAGGAGACAAAGAAAGGACTATTGTTATTTTTTTAAAAGAATAAGTCACTAGAGACATTATCTATTTCTTGATATTTAGGCATGATTATATTGGTTGTTTCACAGATCTCTCTTCACATAAAGTCTTTTGTAAATAAAAGTCTAGCCTTTTTTGCCATGAGAATAATCTAGTGGGGGAGAATTGGCCTTAGGAACCAGAAGAAAAGAGTTGTATTTAAGGTTGAGCATAAAACCCTTACCATTAATGAGATCATAGGCAAACTTTTCAATTTGTCAGTGCAACTGGTTCTCAAACTTTGGGTATGGAAACACATTTTGGATTACATAAGTCACTTTATAAACCTTTAAAGACCAAAGCACCCGCCATTTAAATTGGATTCACCCAGAAACTGACCCTAAGACAACATTTGAAGTGCAAGTGGTATATTTGGGATATGATCCCAGGGAATATTGTTAGAGGAGCAGGCAAGTGAGACAGGGAAAGGAAGAAAGCCAATATTGGGTTTGTTGTCACAGCGGTTACCACTGTGAAAAGCTGGATCTCAATCCCCTGAGAGACTCCATGGGCTAGTATAAAAACATGCTTCAGAGTTATCCCAGCTGAGGTATGAGAAAGTTGTGGTATTTATCTACCAATTCTTTATCCTTTCTCTGAAGGGGGTGCTTCTGGGGTCATAAATTCCATGGCACTTCTGGCTTGCTGTTGGGCAGGCCAAGTGCTTCCATGACCAGACAAATGATCCTTAGGCAGAGCCATGGTTTTTGCAGTAAGCAGCCTTGGTGATACATGAAGGTGAGAGCTGAGAGAATAAGAACAAGTCACCATAAGGTATGCTGTATTTTCCAACCAAGACTTTTATCAAAAGGGTACAGTGGACTTTATTTATTTATTTACTGTCCAGTATCTGAACCATAGTCCTGAATTTGAACAATTCCTTACTATGTGAATTTTAGAAAAGAGCAGAGTTTGCCTTGTGGCATGTAAGCTGAATAAGGGAGATACTTATTTTCTAAGCTTTCCTTGAATTTAGAACCAGATGCAATCAGATGCTCCTGCTTGAGAAGTTGAATATGAAGTAAGTGACACAAAGAAGCCAGGGTAATGGAAAACTAAATCTTGTGACATTGGCAGTGGCGGCAGCAGCCAGTCTCCAGAGTAGCTGTGGGAAGAGGGAGAGGTCAGTGGTGCTGCCTCATGTTTAAAATTTCCAGCAGCTGAAGAGCCAGCGGGCTGGATGACAGGCAAGGAGGGGGACCTCCAACGCCCACCAGAGGCTCCAATAGCCAAAAAGGCTGGACAACTGCTGAGGAGACACCTGTGCCTTGGTGTATCCTTCACTTTACACTTGGGTCTAAATGTGGAACCCCATTTCCTACGCCTAGGTCAGTTTCTTGTGAATTTCCTAGGCCTCAATTCCATGGATGGATTGTGTCCATTCATCGATACACTCATTCACCTTGCCCCTGGCAGAAGGGACTGTATTCATTCGTTTCCTGGCCAAGGAACCCATACACCTATATATACCCTGAGGCTAGAGGCCTAGAGGAGGAGACGGGGAAAGACCGGGAGAGAAACGGAGAGAGCTTCTCTGTCCCCACTTGAATTCTCTCCCTCTACCAGGAGCTTTGGTGTTTTCTGTAAATCAATTCTGTCTTACCACGGAGGGGTGGGGGGGAAATAATGTAATGAAGAATAATAAAATACATGTATTTAAAAAAATAAAGAAATAAAAAAAAGAAAAAATAAAATAAAATAAAATAAAATTTCCAGCAGCAATGGTGCAGGCTTCTGAGTGGAGTGTTTGGCAGTGGTCATAGTAGTGTCCTCAGCAGACACTTCCTTGGACTCTTGCAGTAATGTCCATTTTCTGTACCTCATTCTTCTGGTGATTCTATGAGTGACTATTGACTTACCAATACTTTTGATATTTGTTTAAATTACCCAGGGTTAATTTCTATAGTTGGCAACTCAAAATCTTAGCCAACAGGTCTGGGGTGTGACCTAGGAACTGCCATTTTTAACAGCCTCTCAAAGTGATGCTAATGCAAACTTTGAGAACCACTGCTCTGGTTTCTGTTACCTCAAAGGGAAAATAAGTATAATAACGTGTGCTTAGTAGAGCACTTATGTTCAAATAAACTAATTGTAGTTCAAATAAATTAATTACCAGAGCGAAGCTTAGAAAGCATGAACAAGATAATTTCACAAATGAAGGCATCAACTAAATGATGATTTTGAAGTAATTTGCCACCCAAAATGAATAGATTTCATTATAACATTCCAACTATTTTGTGAAGAAATTTATTTAAATACTCATCTCTTACAGAGAACTACCTGACCATCCCTGTCCCCAAATCCTTCTAGTCCCCACATTTGGAGCCAATAGGTAGATTGATTATAAAAATGGCCACCATTCTTTACCTTCCCCCGTGTCTAGGTTCTTTAATAATGTGACTCTTTAGCTCTTACCATCAGGTGGAGGAATCTGGTTCTCCAACTTTTCCTCTGGATTAGTTTTGCAACTTGAGTTGATGTGGTAGAAATGACAATGCGTCAGTTTTGAACCTAATCCTCAGGAGACTTTGTACATTTCCATGCTTTCCCTTGGAACCCTACTAGCTAACATGAGAATAAGCACAATCTGGACAACTGGAGGGTAAGAGACCACATGGAGGGGAGAGCTCAGATGCCCCAAGCGATAGTCAGTTAACCCTTAGAAGTAGAGATGCCTAGATGACCTAGGCTAAATTGCTGACCCACAGAATCTTATTATATCAATTAAATCATAGTTGCTTTAAGCCGCTGCCTTTTGGGGTGGTTTGTTATACAATAATCGATGGCCGATGCTGTTCCCCAAATACTTTGGGGGTTTTATCTGAGCTCTGAAACCACTTGGGCCTGTGGGAAGACTAATTAAAGAAATTCTTGGCTTAGTTCAGACACCCAACATCATATAGTACATATATATAGTAAGTAGCCTTGCAGCTTTCTTACTCTGACTTACACCACCATTTTCAGTGATCGGGTCCCTGATTTATCACTCTCTAGCTGGGTAAGTAAGTTCTCTGACCAGTACTCTCACCATAGCTTCATGATTAGGTTTTTGCTAGAGATGCCGCACATATATATCTTTCAAAATTATCAAATGGTCAGCTTTTAAAATCAACATTCATCTAAAGCTTAATATCACCATCATGGTATTAGCTTCTGGGATAGATGTCATTATTACAATTGTAAATATGTAATTTTATTATTAAAAATTAGCGGTTAGATTTTAAATGTTTAATGTTACATTGATAATGACAATATATTAATAATATAACCATTAATCAATAATAGCAATGATATAAAACTTAAATTATAATATAGTGCAAGAACAATAGTTTGCTTAAAACTAGCTTATTCTTGTGATACTAGTTTTTCACTTTCAAGAGAAAAGGTAGAGGAACAAGAAAAGTTTTTCATTTTTTTTTTATTTTTATTTTATTTTTACATATACATGTGTTAATTAGGTTTCCACTTTTTGCCTTCACA
>CAUYRH010156604.1:0-14278 GCA_963574655.1 Perodicticus potto | reverse complement strand
AGGAGTTTGAGACCAGCCTGAGCGAGAGTGAGACCTCATATATATTTTTTTAATTAAATCATGGTTGTGTACATAAATGTATTCATGGGGTACAATGTGCTGGTTTTATATACAGTTTGAAATATTTTCATCGAACTGGTTGACATAGCTTTCATGGCATTTTCTTAGGTATTGTATATAGACATTTATATTCTACATTTTGTAAGTTTCACTGTACCCTTCTAAGATGCACCATAAGTGTGATCCCACTGATTACTCTCCCTCCGCCCATCCTCCTCCCTCCCCTTCCTTGCCCCTTTCCCCATATTCTTGTGCTATAAGTGTGTATAGCTTCCATATGAAAGCTATAAATTAGTTTCATAGTAGGGCTGAGTACATTGGATACTTTTTCTTCCATTCTTGGGATACTTTGCTAAGAAGAATATGTTCCTGCTCTATCCATGTAAACATGAAAAAGGTAAAGTCTCCATTTTTCTTTAAGGCTGCATAATATTCCATGGTTTACATTTACCACAATTTATTAATCCATTCGTGGGTTGATGGGTACTTGGGCTTCTTCCATGACTTAGCAATTATGAATTTGGCTGCAATAAACATTCTGATACAGATATCTTTGTTACAATGTGATTTTTGGTCTTCTGGGTATATACCTAGTAGAGGAATTATAGGATTGAATAGCAGTTCTATTTTTAGATTTCTAAGTAGTCTCCAGATATATTTCCAAAAGGATTTTTGGTCTTCTGGATATATACCTAGTAGAGGAATTATAGGATTGAATGGCAGTTCTATTTTTAGATTTCTAAGTAGTCTCCAGATATATTTCCAAAAGGACCATATTAGTTCGCATTCCCACCAGCAATGTAGCTCTTAAAAAAAAAATAGCCAGGTGTTGTGACAGGCACCTGTAGTCCCAGCTATGAAGGAGGCCAAGGCAAGAGAATCATTTGAGCCCAAGAGATTGAGGTTGGTTGAGCAATGATGTCATGGCACTCTACCGAGGGTGACAAAGTGAAACTATCTCAAAAAAAAAAAAAATGCGAATCCAGTGAATACATGAAGGATAGGAAATCAAAACAGGCTTTATTCCGAGGAGGGGATGTTTTAGTGCTCCGGATAGAAGATCAGAGCAATCACAACATTCCCTTAAGCCAAAACCTCATTCAGGGAAATTCCCTAACTTTCTTTAATTCTGTGGAGGCTGACAGAAGTGAGGAAGCTGCAAAAGAAAAATTCAAAGCTAGGACGATTTGGTTCATGAGGTTTGAGGAAAGATGTCATCTCCACAGTATGTATAAAAGTGCAAGGTGAAGCATCAAGTGCTGACATAGAAGCTGCAGCAAGTTACCCAGAAGATTTAACTAAAATAATTGATAAAGATGACTACAATAAACAGTACTACAGAAAAAATACTTCTATTGAAAGAAAATGCCATCTAGAACTTTCATAGATAGACACGAGAAGTCCATGCCTGGACTTCAAATAATAAGCTGACTCTTGTTAGGGGTGAATACAATGATGATGCTAAGTTGAAGCCAATACTCATTTGCCATTATGAAAATCTCAGGATTTATGCTAAATGTACTCTGTGTTTTATAGATGGGACAACAAAGCCTAGATAATAACACATCTGTTTACAGCATGATTTGATGAATATTTTAAGCCCACTGTTGAGACCTACTGCATTGAAAATAAGATTCCTTTCAAAATATTACTGCTCATTGACAATGCACATAGTTGCTCAAAAGCCCTGATGGAAATGTACAAAGAGATTAATGTTTTTCATGTCTGCTAGCACAATATCCATTCTGTAGTCAGTGGATCAAAGAACAATTTCAGCTTTCAAGTCTTATTAAGAAACACATTTCACATTACCTCTTTTGTGTTTACATGGATGGAGCTGGAACATATTCTTCTTAGCAAAGTATCTCAAGAATGGAAGAAAAAGTATCCAATGTACGCAGTCCTAATATAGAGCTAATTTATAGCTTTCATATGAAGGCTATAACCCAATTATAGCACAAGAATACAGGGAAAAGGGAAAGGGAGGGGAGGGGAGGGGAGAGGATGGGTGGAGGGAGGGCAATTAGTGGGATCATACCTACGGTGCATCTTAGTAGGGTACTGGTGAAACTTATTAAATGTAGAGTATCAATCTTTATATAGTGATTAAGAAAATGCCATGAAGGCTATCTCTCACAGTACGATCAAAATGTTTCTCATTGTATATGAAGCACATTCTGCCCTATGATTGCACCAATGTACACAATTATGATTTAATAAAATTATTTAAAAAACAAACAAACAAAAAAAAACCATATTTAAAAAAAAATTGTATTAAAAACATTCATAGCCCCTTGCGTGTGGGACCCAACTACAACAGGGACTCTGGGTAATAAATGTAAACATTGTAACCTAATTGTTTGCACCTTCACACTAATCTGAAATTAAAAAAGAAAAAAGGACAATAGCCTTTGTATCAATTCACAGGTGGAGAAAGCTGCACATCTCGATAAGCAGCGTGAAGGGTCTAAAAGGTCAGCAGTAGCGTGACCATCATGTCCAGGGGCAAGACCAGGAAGGGCGGTGGGTGTGTGTGTGTGCGGGGGGAGATAGCTCCTCAATTGATGCACAGCTGTGTTACTGGAAACTGTTACCACAGTACCATGCAGCCTTGCTCTGTGTATTACTTAGGGTTCTCCAGAGAAACAAAACCAACAGGGTGTGTATCTACACCTATATCTCTATCTATCCTACGTATGTTGGATATATCGCCACATGAATATCAATGGAACAAAGAGGTTCATACACACCCACATATCTATCTGTCATAGAGAGAAAGGGAGGTTCATTGTAAGAAATTGGCTGCAGGCTGGACCCGGTGGCTCACACCTGTAATCCTGGCTCTCTGGGAGGCCTAGCCAGGTGGATTGCTTGAGCTCATGAGTTCGAGACCAGGGGGCGGTGCCTGTGGCTCAGTGGGTAGGGCACCAGCCCCATATACCGAGGGTGGCGGGTTCAAACCCGGCCCCGGCCAAACTGCAACAAAAAATAGCTGGGTGTTGTAGGGAGCACCTGTAGTCCCAGATGCTCGGGAGGCTGAGGCAAGAGTAAGCTCAGGAGTCGGAGGTTGCTGTGAGCTGTGATGCCACGGTACTCTACCGAGGGCGACAAAGTAAGACTCTGTCTCAAAAAGAAGAGTTCAAGACCAGCCTGAGCAAGCGTGAGAACCCATCTCTACTAAAACTAAAAACTAGCCGGATGTTGTGGCAGGCACCTATAGTCCCAGCCACTCGGGAGACTGAGGCAAGAACTCATGAGCACAAGAGTCTGAGGTTGCTGTGAGCTATGCCATTATGGCACTGTACCCAGGGTGACAAAGTGAGATTTTTGTCTCAAAAAATAAAAAGAAGGAAGGAAGGAAGGGAGGGAGGGAGGGAGGGAGGGAGGAAGGAAGGAATTGGCTCCTTCAATTTTATGGAGGCTGAGCTATCTCAAGATCTTGGTTGGCACGCTTGAGATCTAGAAGGGAGGGTACTGTAGTTCCAGGCCCAGTCTGAAGGCTCAAGGACCAGGAGGGGTGACGGTGCAAGTTTCCGTCCAGAGGCAGAGACAGATGTCCCAGGTCACGCACCCAGGCGGGCGACGTTCCCTCTTCCTCAGCCTTCGCCTTCAGGTTTGCAGTTGCCTGGGTGGTCCCCCACTGCCGGCGACCTGCTCTGTCCTGCCTGCCAACTCAGATGTTCATTCCCCCAGAGCCCAGAACTGCTCTCACAGACACACCCAGAGTAAGTAAGGTTGGACCTAATGTGTAGACATCCCCCCCACCGTCAAGCTGACACCCGACACCAGCCGCCACACTTGAACTCCCAGTTTGGAGGAAGTTGGGGGCTGGGGGAACAAGTGGAACTACTTGATGATGCTGAGAGACAAATCAGAGGGTGGGACTTTCCACAGGACACCTGGCCCAACCCTGTGATGGCTCAACATCAACAATATGTTATATGGTCTCGAAAGAGGGGTCACAGTAGACCCTCGAGGACATAACTCCTGGATGAGAGGCACGCCCTGGGCTGAACGCCAGCATACACAAACCAGCAGTGAAGGGCAAGTTTGGGTTCACTGAGAAAAGAAAACCTTGTTTTAGGCCAGATGAAGATTTTCTGAAATGGAAAATATAAATCACCAAATGACAAAAGGGGCTTACAAAACGGTACGTTTTGTCCTGTTATCCAAATGAAATCGCACTAAGATCATTTAATCAGCATCTCCTAAGAACAATAATATTCTCCTACAAAACCACAGCGCCTCATCATGCAGTGATTCATTCACGTAAGATCTCAGTTGGGAAAACAACCAAAACAAACCCCAGCGTGCTGGGCAGGGAGGCGGCATTCACGGTGGTGATGGGGATGCGAGGTTTCTGCTTATTTTTGCCTGTTTGTTTGTATCTTCTAATTTTCTTCAAGCGCATTTCTTGTTTCTGCAATTTGAAAAATGTTGTAAAATATACACTCCCGTTAATGGGTTTTACGGGTGCTTCTCTTGTGAGAAGTGACGGGTGGCAGCCTGAGGCTGCCTGGCCCACTCTGTGGACTCTCCATTGGTGCCTGGTGCCTTCAGAGCGGAGGAAGCTCTGCAGGGGGAGAAACCCAGGGGCAGCCTGTGCCCCAGAGTGGCACCGTCTCACTGGTGTCCTGCACAGTCTGTCCTTGGCTCTGGACCTCCACCAGTGTCCCCTCAGGACCTCCTGTACTCAGATCTCTCGGCAGCACCCGGTCGCTCCATCTGAAAAGTGTTGCTGTTAAGCACCAGCCAGGAGCGTCTGGGGGGTCGGGTGCTTTCTCCTGCAGCAGACCAGAACCGCACATCAAACACAATAGTACAGGTTAGAGAATGCTGGACTACGGGACTGGGCCCCAGACGGGACTGGAGGTGCAGGGTCCACAGAGTGGCCACTACAGCAGGTCCTTCAGCACCTGGGCGCTCAAAATCAGCTGGGCTTGGCGTCCAGTCTCAGCTCTGCCTCTCCCAGATCGAGGACCTGAGCAAGTCATTGCATGTCCAGTAACTTGCTTTTCTTATCCACCAAACCCTGGTGATGGCAGCTTAGGTCTCTGACGAGATGCCACCCCTCTCTCTAAAATGTGGGCAGTGGATGGGACCAGATCTGTGTGCACAGAGCTTCCCCCAGGTGTCTGGCCAGTGCCAGTTCTGGCAGTGTTTATTAACCTTGGTTAAGTTCAGTTTGACTTCCCATGACAACGAAATGCAAGGTTTAATCTTTAATTAGATCTTGGATTTAAAAAAAAAATTCTAGGCTCGGCGCCCATAGCTCAGTGGTTAGGGTGCCAGCCATATACACGAGGGCTGGCGGGTTCAAACCTGGCCTCAGCCTGCTAAACAACAAGGACAACTGCAACAACAACAAAAAAATCCAGGTGTTGTGGCGGGCACCTATAATCCCAGCTACTTGGGAGGCTGAGGCAAGAGAATCGCTTAAGCCCAAGAGTTTGAGGTTGCTGTGAGCTGTGACACCACAGCACTCTACTGAAGGTGAAATAGTGAGACTCTGTCTCAAAAAAAAAAAAATTCTAGAGGACATTATTGGGATAATTGGAGAAGATATTTGAATGTGGACTGCATAATACACAAAATTTTGGTATTGAAATTAAAGTGGGTAAGATAGTAGTATTGTGGTTTTGCAGGAGTTATCCTTCACCTTAGGAGACATACGATGAAAGCTTTAGGGATGAAATTTTAAAATGTTTGCAAACTGCTTTCAAATGAGTCCATTTGAAAAAAAAGAGAGAAAGAGGAATCGATATGGGGAAGCATTCTTTGTAGAGTCCGGGTGCAGGAGATGTGTTTGTTCGTCACATCTATTCTTTCTATTTTTATGTAGATTCCATTTTTTCCCCCAGAATAAAATACTATCAATTTTCTTAAAAGGAAGGAACGGGGTTGGGAACTTCTCACCCCTTCTCTCGGGCCCCTGCATCACTCAGGATGGTAAGATGTGCTGTTTGTGTGTTAAACAGCTGTCATGGGCTAACCTGGGAACCTCAGCACATGTTCATGACGCTGTCCCAGGGAGAACTGCTACAAGCAGACATTCAGAGCCCACCCCGATGGTCATGGGGCTGGCACAGCCTGGACTCTGATTCGGGAGTGTGTCACTTTGCCATTGCTTTGGCCACTGCCTTCCATCTTCAACCAGGAGATGCTCTGTGCGACGTTCACAAACAAAGATCCCCATTCTTTGACTAGAACGATAAATAACTCCACCTAATTTAGACTGTCTTCACCCAATCAACTTAGTTTAGAGTTGTGCTTCTCAGCGTTTGGGGGAGATGGGCACAGTACCATTTTTTTTTTTCCTGAGACAAAGTCTTACTTTGTCCCCTCAGTAGAGTGCTGTGGCACCATAGCTCACAGCAACTTCAAACTTTTGGGCTAAAGCAATGCTCTTTCTTGCCTCAGCTTCCCTAGTAGCTGGACTACAGGCACCTGGCTAGTTTTAAAGACAGACTCTGGCTCTTTCTCAGGCCGGTCTCAAACTCCTGGGCTCAAGCAATCCACCTGCCTTGGCCTCCTGGAGTGCTGGGATTACAGGAGGGAGCCATTGCCCCCAGCCTGGCACAGTACCTTTTGATACTCTGTTAAAGCTACAGAACTTCCTCCATAAAACACACAAGCGCGCGCACACACACACATATACACATACACATTTTGCATGTCTTCTCAAAGGGTTAGCAGAAGTTGTGAAATCCATCCACAGGCCCAGGTTTAAATTTTCTGGGCTGAGCTAGATAAAAATTAGAAATAATCCAAAGGTCCACCAGCTGGTGGACTGACAAAGCATGACATTCTTACAGCGGAACATTATTCAGCAATAAAAAGGACCCAGCTACAGATAAATGCTACATCATAGGTGAACCTCAAAAATATTATGCCCTTGGCGGCACCTGTAATCCAGTGAGTAGGGCACTAGCCACATACACCAAGGCTGGTGGGTTGGAGCCTGGCCCAGTCCAGCTAAACAACAATGACAACTGCAACCAAAAAATAGCCAGGCATTGTGGCAGGCAGCTATAGTCCCAGCTACTTGGGAGGCTGAGCCAGGAGAATCACTTAAGCCCAAGAGTTGTAGATTGCTGTGAGCTGTGACGCCACAGCACTCTACTGAGGGCGACATAATGAGACTCTGTCTCAAAAAAAAAAAAAATTACATGAAATAGCCAGAAAAGGCCAAACTATAAAGACAGAAGGTAGATTGCCTAGGGCAGGGGCAGGGTTAGGAATTTGCAGAAAATGTGCATGAGAGATCATATTGGGATGATGAAAATGTTTCCAAATGGACTTGTGGTGGTGGTTGCATCACAGTAAGTTGATAAATTTATTAAAAATCACTAAATTACACACTCAAAAAAGGTGAATTATATGACATGCAGAATATGTCTCAGTAATGTTATTTTAAAAGCTAGCATTGGGGCTCAGCACCCATAGCACAGTGGTTACAGCGTCAGCCACATGCACCGAGGTGGGTTCGAACCCAGCCTGGGCCAGCTAAACAACGGCAACTGCAACAAAAAAATAGCCAGGTATTGTGGCGGGCACCTGTAGTCCGAGCTACCCAGGAGGCTGAGGCAAGAGAATCACGTAAGCCCAAGAGTTTGAGGTTGCTGTGAGCTGTGATGCCACAGCACTCTACTGAGGGCAACATAGTGAGACTCTGTCTCAAAAAAAAAGCTAGCATTGGGATAGAACATGACTGGTTTTTGTTCTGTTTTTTAATTTCAAAGAAATTTATGTATGAAAGGCCTGCCCCCCGCTCCAGCTGCACAGAGGGCCTCCTGATTTAACCTTGTGTAATCTCATCCCTGCCTCATCTTTGCCCTTGAATCCTCACCAAGTATTTGCTCTGCCCCAACTGGGCTGTAAGTCCCTCTGAGGAGAGGTGGCGTCTGTCTTGCTCATATCCCAGGGCCAGCACAGAGTAGCTGCTCTCTAAATATTTGTCTGAGTGAGGGAAGGAATGAATGATGTCATCTCCCCCTTTAGGAAGTGGCAGGATTTCTAGTTCTTCCTCTTTCAACATCTCAAACATCTAGCCACCTTCCTTTCCCAACACTGGGTACCTGGGAACATTGACACCCTTCCTGAGAGCATTAATTTTGTTCATAGCCTGGGCGCAGTGGCTCACATCTGTAATCCTAGCACTCCGGGAGGCTGAGTTGAGTGGATCGATTGAGCTTAGGAGTTTGAAACCAGCCTGAGAAAGATCAAGATCCTGTCTCCACTAAAAATAGCAAAAGTAGCCAGGCATCATGGCAGGTGCCGGTAGTCCTGGCTATGTGGGAGGCTGAAGAAAGAGGACCACTTGAGCCCAAGAGTTTGAAGTTGCTGTGAACTAAGATGATGCCATGGCACTCTACCCAGAGAGGCACAGTGGGACTCTGTCTGTTGGTTCAAAACCTCAACCTTGCTCCCGGAATTTCTTACTTTAGAACAGTTTGGGCCTTGGGGTCTGCTGTTTCTACCACTTGACAAAGCCTACTATGTGCCAAGGGATTCATGCATGTAATGTCAGGTCATCCTGCAACATTCCTATGGAATAGATACTATTATTCTCCCTACTTTACATAACAGAAAACTGAGGCCCAGAGTTTCCCTGAACCCCTTGTTGATTTATAAGTACATCTTGAATAATTTTGAGGACTAGAAAATAGGTACATTGCCAACATCTGTGAATGGTAGGTTCCCTAAAACTTGGAGTCCTTTTGTTACCTTGCCGCTGTTTTTCTGCCTTTACCTACCTCTCACTTTCTCAAATTCTGTCTTTGCTTCACTCTTGCAAAAACTAATGCTTCCCAGTGTCCCGTGGTTTGGAGGGATCTCGCATCCCTGCCTCAGGTCGCCCATTTCTAACTCTGTGTTCTGCTCCCATCTAGTGGTCAAACGTGGAAGTACATGGGCCTTCTCTGAAAAGCCCCTGGTAGGACTGGGTTAGGGGAAAATTAATGGTTTCTAGTTGTTCTCTGGCAGACAAAAATAGCAACACTCCCCAGGTCACCAGAGACCAGGTTAGGTTCTCCAGATTTGTCTAAATAACATGCTTTCCATTTACTGTCCACTCAGATTTAATAGATGTTATATTTTGCTTTACAGTAGAACCTCTGTAGTTGACCACCTCCCTGCTTTGACCATGTCCTTAAGTTGACCTAATTCTCATAGACTGGACATGCCTCATATGTACATATCAACGCAGTAGGCCTAGTTCCTAATGTTGACCATCTGTGTACGTTGACCAGTCTGTCAAGTCTGTTGGGTGGTCAACTTACAGAGGTTCTACTGCATTTGCTTCAGGTCTTTGTATTGTTAATAAAATGAAAGCTTCAAGCCCCATCACTTTGACCTTCCTTCTCAAAAGTCATCTCTGTGCCTACGTTGAAGTACATCAATTCCTTTTGCGTTTTGTTTTTACTTTAATGACATGTCTGTGCCCATACAAATGTGTGGCATACCGTGCGTTTCACTCTGCACACACATGAGGTGCTGTACGGGTCCTCTTGCTACTTTGGCTTTTTACTATGACTCCTAGACTTACACATAATTGATACACATGTTCACATGCATCCATTTTTAACTTCCATGTAATATTCCATGACAGGACTAAACAATGGTTTGTTTACCCTTTCCCCTAGTGATGGGAAATTAGGTTTGATTTCAATGTTCAATGTCATAAATGGCTCTATAATAAACATCCTTGAATCTGTCTCCTTGTGCAGAGGTATGGGTTCCTAGAGGCCAGGGCTCTGTGCCCTCCTTGGCATGAAGGTTACAGGTGGGCCTGAGGCAGGCAGAGCTGTGGGCCAGTGAGCGAGCCAGCCTCCTCTAGCCCCAGTGAGCTGTACTAATCCTTTCATTATATATGTGTGCCGTAACATAATAAAGGCTTGAAGAGGGGAACTTCTGGGCTGCAGGGCACACACATCTCCATTTCACCAGATATTGCCAAACCGATCTTGTCTTCCACCCTAACTCTTTAACTGACTTCAGGGGCTCTTCCGCCCTCACTCTCACACCAAGTTGGGGGACTGACATTTCCTGGATATGTAGCTTGGGACTGAAAAGCCTCTGACCATCTATTTGTTTCATCAATATCTTTTGGCATCTGTTGTGACACAAGCAATAAAGTTCTTTGTCTCTGACTCAGAAGGCTTGTGTCTCTGCCAGCCTCTATGAGATTGGCAGGCTAAGTTGTGGGCTTGCAAGCGGGGCAAAATCTCAGACCCCTCCCAGTTACTGACAAGACACCTCCCTTTTCCTGCCATGTCCAAAGCACTGCCCTAAATCCTGGAGGATGCAAAAGAGAAGATCACTGTGGCTTCTTGTGAGGGGCTCACAGCCTGTGAGAGAGCAGAGAGACACTTTGGCACTGCAAATGGATTTTTTTCTTGTTGGCATTCATTACCACTTAAATGGCCATAGTGGTGCCATTGTTCCTTTGTTCATATTCTATCCACCGCAGCACAGTTAGAGGAGGTTAGGAGGTCCCTGACTGGTCTTGTTCACAAAGTTCCTGGCACACTGATTGGTGCTCAAAGAACAGGTAGTTGAGTGAATGAATGAACAAACTAAGCTGAGCAGGATTGTTTTGCAAAGCAAGAGTCACCTGGCAAGCACGGAGACTTTGTACTGGGGAGAGCGGGAGGTAAGAGGGTTTGGTCTGTACCTTCTGAGCATCAGCGGCCACCTCCATGTTACCCGCACTCATGGGAGAAGGGGAGTCTGGCACACAGAAGCCAGTCCATGTGGGAGGATGCGCATTAGGAACCGCCTTGTGCTCTGTTCACTTAACGGCAAGGCGCAGCCACATTCTTTCTGTGTGGTGCTGCCCCCACCCTGGCCAAAGACGACCAGATCAGTGGGGCGCCAGACCCAAGCTGGGCCAACCAAGTCCCTTCCCTGGGACTTTGGACTTGGGATTGTTGGGGTTGGGGGAGAAGATAGTGAGTGGTCTTTCCAGAGTTGCATGCTGCTGCTCGGCTTCCTGGAAGAAGTGGAACTTGCTGATAGGCAGAAAATGGGGCAGATCCACAGAGAGATGACGGAGAGGAGGAGGAGGGAGGGAGAGGGAGCGGCAGCGGAAGGGGAGGGTCTCTGGTCCCGGGTCAAGTCCTTCCTGGTCCCCCAGCACCTGGGTACTGTGAGATTCCCATGGGCCTCAGAATCCAGTTCCCTTTTTCTGCCCAATCCAGCTCATTTACTTAACGCCCAAAGTCGCTGTGGTAGCCATCCATTAACCTCCTTCTCCGACCTTGGATTTGGACTTTGGCAGTATGTGATCAACTTGGTTGGCATATTTCCTTTCCCCATTATGTTTTGCTTGTTGGGTGGGCTAACAGTCCTCGAGTTCATACCCCACTAGGAGGTCAAAGGGGGTGGACGGGCCCCAAGGGGAGAAGCACCCAGCTTTGGGCTAACCATGTTCTGCAGAGAATGCACAAGTGAACGATTGGGTCTCGACTGAAAATGGACGGTGGCCAAAATCACCTTAGCCTGTAGTGGTGTGGCGGGGTTTCAGATCAGGCATTCCCAAGCCTGGCTCTTGGCCATCAGTTTGCGATTGGTTTGGGGCTGGAAGTGGCACTTGATCAGGGAACAGTAGCGGGAGGTCCGAGCGGTGTGTGTGCCCAAGAACGGGAAGCGTGCTCAGGAGGCTGTTGTTCAGCAGCTGCGGTGTGGCCCTATCCTCTGGGTGCATTTCGACAATGTCGCATTCATAAAGAATTCTCCGTGGGGCGGCGGGTCAGTGTCTGATGAGGTTGGTAGAACTTGGAGGAAGGAAGCATGGGGGCATAAAGTGGTGGAATGTTTACTGGTACCTCCCTAGGGATTTGCCCCTCTTCCCCCAGCCGTTGACCACAGGGGATCCCTGGTGGGTGGCACCAAGTCCTTCTGATTCACTGTGGAATCCTAGTGCCTGGTACGGAGGAAGCCCTCGGCCACAAGGAGACGGGTGCGTGCATTTCCAACAAAAGTAGAACAGGCAATAGTGGTCCAGGGCTCAAGGAGAGAACTTTCTAGAAGTGCCTCTCACACCAACCCTCCCCCAATCACCTCCAGGTTCTCCCTTCATGGTGTGGTTCTCACACCAACCCTCCCCCAATCACCTCCAGGTACCCTTCATGTCTCTCCTACACCACAACCACTTGTTTACTGGTCTGTCCTGCCCAAGCCCTCTGAGGAGGAGCCCTCCACACTCAGCATCCCAGTGACCCTCAGACAGTTCCACAAGGCAGGGACTCCTGTTGCACCCATTTTACAGATGAGGAAACTGAGTCACGGAGAGGTTGAGCAAGGTCGGGCGTCACACAGGCCAAGCCTCCTTCCTGGCTTCACTGCTTTCTACTCATGTGGAGCTCATCACCTCTGCCAGTGGGAATTCCTGCTGCCACCTCACAGGATGCTTTAGAATTAAATGAGAGAATGACCGTCATGCACCCAGAACCTGGCTCCTAGCAGACACTTAATAAATAAAATAGAAGAACATACAGTAATAGTGTTCTTAATATATTTATTAGGATAGAAAAAGCATATTAGTCTATAGTGACAGACAGAAGATCGGTGAGGGGGAGATTAGAGGAAATGATGGCAAAAGAACTCTTTGGGGGTTGTGACCACCAGTAGATGAGTGCTCACCGCCTCATTTGTACAGATGGTTTTGTGGGTATATATACATGACATATGTGCAGTTTGTTTATGATAATCACACCTCAACAAAGCTGCCTGAAAACACAAGTGATATTCTATAACCATTAAAATGTCATAGGCCAGTCAAAGTGGCTCATGCCTGTAATCTCAGCAGTCTGATAGGTCAAGGTGGGAGGATTCCTTGAACTCAGGAGTTTGAGACTAGCCTGGGTGAGCAAGACCTCATCTCTACTACAAATAGAAAAATTAGCTGGACATCGTGGCAGGTGCCTACAGTCCCTGCTACTTGGGAGGCTGAGGCAGGAGCTGTGAGCGAGGCTCTCTCTATCCTAGGCAACAGAGTGAGACTTGTTATCAAGACAAAAAAAAAAAAAAGACTGCATAGAAATAAACTGTGAATTCTTGAACCACGGCAAACATGAAGAAAAGAACTCCAAACCCGTATAACCCACAAGGGCCCCTTTGAGTAATACAGACACTAAAATTTGGATGAGGATAAGCTTAATGTAAACAGCTGACATGCTAATAATCTAGGCTTTTGAGATTTTTCTAAGTCATTTTTTTGGAACTACCCGAAGGTTACAGATAATGACAGAGTTGGGATTTGAACTGAGTCTTCAGTCCTGCAGCTTTCCGGCACCCCTTTGACGTGAGCACATGATGCCTCCTGGCCCTGGGCAGTTTCCCAGTCCTCCAGCACCACGACACCCCTCCTTCCAGTGCCCAGGGCTCCTTGGGATACAGGTGTGGCCAGGGGCGCTGTCTCTGGTCCTGAAAGTCTGAGTCGACTGTGAAACCAAAGTGCAGAGCCCTACCCCTCCCCATCACCCCTCTAAGCCTGTCCTGGGTCCTTTTTCAATTTATGATGGCCTGGAGGAGCCCGGCCAGTAGTTTTGAACATGTTTGGATCATCAGTTGAACTCTGTAGGCAGTGTCCCAAGAGAGCAGTGATTGATAAAGGAGAGTGGGAAAGGGTAGGGTGAGAGAGGTGCTGACCTTCCAGCCACAGTGAAAGACAGCAGCCACCACGGGCTCACACAACTTATGAAAATCAAACGTGCTCTCTTGAAAAGGAAGAGGAGGAAAGGGGAATCATGGCAGCTATGGTTTGCAGTGTTCTAGGGCGAGAAAAGTTGACAAGCTTGGTAACGGCTTCTGTTTCACGCATCCTGGCACTCGCTCAGTGCCATGGAGCAGAGGTTGTTCACAGCATAAACAGGTAACCAGCAATGAGGACATGTCTGTTGCGATGGGAAATCCTTATAAGGAGCCTCTTAAGAAATGTATCTTGTGTGGAAAACGTGTAGATTATAAGAATGTACAGCTTTTGTCACAGTTTATTTCTCCATTTACTGGATGCATTTATGGAAGGCATATGACAGGTCTTTGTGGGAAGGAACAGAAAGAAATCACAAAAGCAATTAAAAGAGCTCAAATAATGGGGTTTATGCCAGTTACATATAAGGATCCTGCGTATCTCAAAGACCCTAAAGTTTGCAACATCAAGTATCGGGAATAAGTGACATGTTACCACCAATAAACTTATTTTACAATAAAAAAA
>CAUYRH010156603.1:0-13565 GCA_963574655.1 Perodicticus potto | reverse complement strand
CTAGAGGAGGAGACGGGGAAAGACCGGGAGAGGAATGGAGAGAGCATCTCTCTCCCCACTTGAAATCTCTCCCTCTACCAGGAGCTTTGGTGTTTTCTGTATTCTTTTCTGTAAATCAATTCTGTCTTACCACGGAGGGGTAGGGGGGGGAAAATAATGTAATGAAGAATAATAAAATACATATATTTAATAAAAAAAAAGAAAAGGTGGTTGTTCAAGTTTTTTATTTTCTCAAGGCATCACACAGCAGAGAGGGCATGCGTTTTGGAGGAGGACTAACCCAAGTTCCGGCTCCACTATTTCTTTGGTGAATGACCTTGGACGACTTTGCCTTTCTGAGCCTTCACTCTCCAATCTCTGAAACAAGAACAATGATGCCTTCTCTGTTGTTGTGGGCATCCAAGAGCTGTAGAAACAATACACATTCAATATGTTCTTACCATCATTAGTTATTTTTCTCCTAAAGGGGAGATTTTTCCCACAGATTCTTATAGAAGTAATCTAAAATATGGAAGAAGGAATTGAGTTAACTAATAGATGCTTTTTTTTTTTTTTTTTTGAGACGGAGCCTCAAGCTGTCACCCTGGATAGAGTGCCGTGGCATCACAGCTTACAGCAACTTCCAATTCCTGGGCTTGAGTGAGTCTCCTGCCTCCGCCTACCAAGTAGCTGGGACTACAGGCACCCGCCACAGTGCCCAGCCATTTTTTGGTTGCAGCCGTCATTGTTGTTTGGTGGGTCCGGGCTGGATTCGAACCAGCCAGCTCAGTGTACGTGGCTGGCGCCTTAGCCTGTTGAGCCACAGGCGCCAAGCCTAATAGATGCTTTTAAATGTGAGTTTTGTTTTAAAATATTTGTATTTTCATTCATAAAGTTTACTGAGAGATTTCCAGCATGTTGAAATGTTATTTGATCATGTTTAAATGTTATTTTACAACTGAAAATGTAAAATCTCTGTGTGATTGAAAAAACCGATTTTTAAGGCATTAGGAGCTATGTTGGTCGTAAGTGCTCTCAAAGGTGGGTGAAGGCCATCCATAGACAACGTGCCATAGCAAGAGAGCCTGTGAACCTGAGTGAGGGCCACTGGTTTGAGCTTTTACTAATAACACTTGTAGCTGGCTTCACAGTTCAGGTTATTATAATTAGTGAAAAGCAATGATTCTCTTTTTTTTGATCAATATAATTTAAGTGTGCCATGGAAGCTTAACCATAGGTTCAAGTGTGCTGTGAGATAAAAAAGGTTGAAAAATGCTGGTGCAGTCTCATTACAATTGATTTCATTAAAGCTGAAGCTAATCTGAAAACAAATTTGGTTTCTTAACTTTCATAGCAGCACTCCTGATCATACATAATTAAGTAACAATCTCTTTCCTTGGGATAGGTTACATCAAAACTCCTTAAATGCAGAGTGCAATCATGTACCCAGCACAACATTTAAAGCCTGTAACAGGGAAGCTTGACACTAGTCCTATAGTTTTATTGTCATTTAAAAAGCAAATACACTGTTAAAATAAAATCCTAAATCTAAACAACACTTTTTGACTACCTTTTCTTTTTAACATTTTCCTTCCCCTTCATTTCCCATTTGTAAAAAGCACAACTGCTTTGATAAGAGCTTTTCACTGGAGCATCAATGAATCCCTGAGGTAAACAAGAAAACTTAGAAGATCTGGAATCCAATTACTTTTACTTCTGATTGCGATGTAACTGGAATGTATTTCTGAAAGTCAGTGGAAAGCAAAGTGGATGCCCCAACTTGAAAAGGTTCCTGGTGGATCTGGACTAGGTTTCCATTCATACTCTTTCCTGCCCAATTAGTTTATGACATACCACAAACTGTTCTTAGCACATTAGGAATTTTAGCTCATTAACATGTTAAATTAATAAGTTTTAGCTTATTAATTTCACAACAATTTTGATTGAAATTAATTATATTATATTCAGTTAGTAGATGAGAAAACAGAGGGGTTAGGGAATCTCTGAGTTCATATGGCGAGAGACCGTCTATAAAATTCTACATTTCCAGATGCATTTGTGATTGCATACTACACTTAAGTAGTTCTGGTGTAACCTATCCCAAACCAAAAGCCCTGTGAAGTTTCCTTCTTCAGCCCTATTCCAGTTGTAAGACATTTGCTTGTATTTTTCACTGGGTTTAGTCAAATAAAGTATAAAGCAATAGAACTCTCTAGATTCTAGACTCTAGAAGGTTATATGTGGATTATAATTTTTAAGTTAAGGGGGTATCATGGTACTGCAAGATCCTTTCTTGGTCTGATTAAGTTCTGGAGTCATAAATCTATCTATAAACACATGAAGTTGACCCCAGGCAAGTCTCCAGTAGCTACCAAGCCACAGGGAGCTTTGCCTTGGAAAATCATCAGGCTCAGCTAGGGTTTTGTGGAGAAGGAAAGGTAGAGGCCAATCTCCTTCACTCCCTCTTTTTTTCTTTTTGAGACAGAATCTTACTCTGTCATCCTGGGTGGAATGCCGTGGCATCATAACTCACAGCAACCTCAGACTGTTGGGTTTGAGCAATCCTCTTGCCTCAGCCTCCCCAGTAGCCGGGACTATAGGTGCCTGCCACAACGCTCAGCTAATTTTTCCATTTTTAGTAGAGATAGGGTCTCACTCTTGCTCAGGCTGGTCTCGAACCCCTGACCTTAAGCATTCCACCCTCTTTGGTGTCCCAGAGTTCTAGGATTATAGGCATGAGCCACTGCACCTGGCCTGCTTCACTCTTTTTGACCTCCTCCATCTGGTGGAAGACGTAATCTGTCATCACTTCAGAAATCTGTTTTTGTATCCGTTAGATGTATATTGAGAAATAGTTTCTTTCTGACCATAAAGAGGCGCACCACTTTCTAGGATACCAAGGAACAGAAAGAGTAGAATATGACTGTACATGTCGTTTTCATCAATGATACCCCTGTAAGGTGGAGACATATGGGTACGAGTATAATCATATGCTCTCTTACCAGTGGGGAAACAGAGAGAGAGAATGAGGGATGGTACAGGATATGACAAAACAGGATTTTACTGTCCTGCCTCCGGTGAGATGTTTCATCTACCATACTTTCTTTCACCAACACAAAACATACAACTTGAAACGAACACCAAGATGAAGCCCACGTGGGGGACACCCATCTCCCCTTCACAACCAAAGGACTCATGATCAATTATTCTCAATTAGTTCACATGTTGAGAGAAATGTACACACATAATCCAAAAGCAGAAGAGATACATGGAACTTACTAAAAATGAAATTAAATAAAAGAATTTTATAGCAGCCATCAGCAGGTAAGAATATCCTCGGTTCCTAGAACTCAGGAGTTAAAAAATATGTATATATAAATCCAATGTCTTTAAATTCCATCTCTAATTAACCATCAGGGTAGATGATATCCTGTATTGAGAAATGAACTTAAAATAACCGAGAGCTGTGAATAGTGCAAACTAGGTCCCTTGGTACCTCTTTACTCCCTATTTGTATCATATCACATTAAGGAGTAGTTTCTATTGAGAGTATATAATCATTAACTAGAAGAGCATGCTGCGTTCCTCACGTCCACCTGCGATAAGACAGCCTTCTTCCCCTGAAGGGATTCCTATTCCCACCTGCGTAAGTAGCTTAGAAACACTGAATTCAATTTATTAGAACTTGTTTAGTAGTTTACAAGCCAGGGTTGAGAAAGATAAGGTTCCTTTTCATATCAGATAGTTTTCTCAAATGTATGCAAAACTAAAATAGAGCAATTTTAAAAAATTATTTATGTGCTGAATTTTTCTTTTAGAAAGAGTCAACATGTCATATACTTTAACTGCTTATTTTATTGTCAATTTATTTAATTCTTAAGGGAGGAGCTAGAAGTTACTCCTGCCTTAGATAATAATTTATTAACAAGAAATGATTGATCACTTGGTTCATGTCACAGCTTACACCTCACTTTGCATTTGACAAGTATGTTATCAAAATGGAAGTGACACCCTCTCAATAATTATGTTAACTACTATGCAATAATCAATTTTTCTTAGCTTACATCCTTCAGTTCCCTTAAGGATATTATCTCCACTGGTTTCAAAGTGCCCTGTCACATAAATCAGGGCTAGTAGATTAACTCATGACATCTTGAATCCCACACTGCAATTGATTTTCAGGGCACATTTGATTTAGTACCCGGGGAAATTGTACCAGATTCCAAATTGTCCTTTAGTTTCCTCCTCTTGGTTTCTTTCTCTTATTACTTAGCAGACCAAGCAATTTTTTTCCAGTGGAAAAAGCGGCCAGTTCCCAGAGAGCGGGGAAGAAGAGGAAGTATAAATGAGCGCTGTCCTCATCCAAGGTGCTGACGATCACCCTGCAGCTTTCTGCTACCAGGTGAATGGGTCTTGCCCCAGGACAGTCCATCCTCTGGGCATCAAGTTGGTCATCTACCTGGTCTGTGCAACAGGTATGCTGACTACAGTGCTAGGGAATTTGTTTGTGGTGTTTGCTGTGTCCTACTTCAAAGTGCTTCACACTCCCACCAACTTCTTGCTGCTTTCATTGGCTCTGGCTGACTTTTTTCTGGGTCTGCTAGTGCTGCCCTTCAGCACCATTCGCTCAGTGGAGAGCTGCTGGTTCTTTGGGGACGTTCTCTGCCGCCTGCACACCTACCTGGACACCCTCTTCTGCCTCACCTCCATCTTCCATCTTTGTTTCATTTCCATTGACCGCCACTGTGCCATCTGTGACCCCCTGCTCTATCCCTCCAAGTTCACAGTCAGGGTGGCCCTCAGGTACATCCTGGCAGGGTGGGGAGTACCCGCAACTTACACTGCCTTCTTCCTCTACACGGATGTGTTAGAGACAGGGCTCAGCCAGTGGCTGGAAGAGATGCCTTGCGTGGGCAGTTGCCAGCTACTGTTCAATAAGTTTTGGGGATGGTTAAACTTCCCTGCATTCTTTTTCCCTTGCCTCATCATGATGAGCTTGTATGTGAAGATATTTGTGGTTGCTACCAGGCAGGCTCAGCAGATCAGCACGATGAGCAAAAGCTTGGCTGGGGCTGCCAAGCGTGAGAGAAAAGCTGCCAAGACGCTGGGCATTGCCGTGGGCATATACCTCTTGTGCTGGCTGCCATTCACCATAGACACGATGATCGATAGCCTCCTTAGCTTTGTTACACCACCACTGGTCTTTGACATTTTTATCTGGTTTGCTTACTTCAACTCAGCCTGCAACCCTATCATCTATGTCTTTTCCTACCGGTGGTTCAGGAAGGCGCTGAAACTCATCCTGAGTCAAGGGGTCTTCTCGCCACAGACACGCACTATTGATTTGTACCAAGAATGATTCCTTCTACGAACTCAAAGCTAGGGAGAGGGCCTCATAGGAAGGACCAAGGGTATTGTGAACATGGGCTATATGGTGTGGTAACTTTGTCAGCATGCTTCCAAAGCAGCTTGGCTTAAGTGGGGGAGAGAAACAATCTTCCCCATTTGGAAGGAGAGCACATCTCTCATTCAGTGTTTCTATAGTTAAATGTAGGACAAGGGTCATCTTAATATTGACTGGACAAGCCACTGCAAATATTTGGCTCCTGATTTGTGGCATCTTTGAAACAACTAAGAAGTGGGGTGGATGGAAAAGGGCACCGATTTCTAAGTTCTTACTGCGTTTCTGCTACCTGGCAGTGGTCAGGTTAGACTTGAACAGACTTTGAACCATCCCTCCTCCCAATGCAGAAGTTTCCTCATCTAGAAAATTAGGAGTTTGATATAGGTCTAGTCAAAATTTCTAATTCTTTCTGGTTGAGTTTAGGAAGGTGGCATGCTCCCAGGTATTGGTTGATTTCCTCCATATTTTCATATTTCTGAGAATAGAAATTTTGGTAGTAATTATTGAAGATTTTTTTGTATTTCTGTGGTATCTGCTATTATTCCCCCTTTATCATTTCTTTTGAAGTTATTGGAGATTTTACTTTTCTGTTTCAGGTTAGTCTAGCCACAGGTTCATCAATTTTATTAACCTTTTAAAAGAACCAACTTTTTGTTTCATTGATCTTCTGAATGCTTCCTTTGTTTTCAATTTCATTTAATTCTGCTCGAATTTTGGTTATTTCTTTTCTTCTGCTCGGGTTGGGGTTGGAATGTTCTTCCTTCTCCAGTTGCTTAAGAAAGGCTATAACCCAACTATAGCTCAAGAATATGGGAGAAAGGGCAAGGGAGGGGAGGGGCGAAGTTGGGGTGCAGAGAGGGTAATTGGGGGGCCACACCTACGGTGCATCTTAGACGGGTACAGGCGAACCTTACTAAATGCAGAATACAAATGTCTTCATACAATAACTGACAAAATGCCATGAAGGCTATGTTAATCCGTTTGATGAAAATCGTTCAGATTGTATATGAAACCAACACATTGTACCCCTTGATTGCACTAATGTACATAGCTATGATTTAATAATAAAAACAATAAAAAAAGAAAAAACCTGCCCTCTGACAGGCACAACTGGAAAAAAAAAAAAGCTCCGGGATCTGACTCCAGGCTCTTCTGAGGTTGGTGCTCAGCCTTGGTGTTACCCAGAGAGTCCAAATTCTTCCCATAGACATAAAGGAAAAAGGGTGGGAGGACTCTGTCCCCTGTGGAAGGGCTACGGAGAGCAGAGATTCGCAAAGAAAGAAACACATCAGTGTTCTTGGCAAACTGTGAACGTGAACGGGGCTGGAGAAAGGAGAATGTGCTCCTTAAGGTCGAAGGTCAAGTTCAGGGGAGGCCGTGTTCAGGCAAGCTCTGCACTTCCTTTGCAGCCACACGCTGACCTGCCTTTTCCTGGCTCACGAAGTGGGGCACGTCCATAGCACTCGGATAGATATAAACACAGCTGTGTAGCAGATTTTGAAGCAAAGCCTACCCAGAGCATTTTTCATGTCTATTCATCAGAGACCCAGGGATTTAGTTTCTCAAAAAAAAAAAAAAAAGCTAAGTGTGACCTAGAGAATGTGAACACCGACAAACACACATGAAACTGTGCACCCCTGTAATGACAAGAATTATGCCCTGCCCCAGCAGCAATACGGGTGTGGGGATTAAGGTAGCACAAATCATTGGTAGCCAAGGATCAAGAGATAAAAGCCAAACAGCCGCAGTTTCTAGGCCACAGATGAATCCCCTGCCATGCCTGGGCCTTGAGAGGGAAAGTGGACTTCATCCCGCTGAAAGGTCATAAAAACAGCCTCCGCTCACGGCTCTGTTTTCTAATTCAGTAAGAGGGAGATAAGGCTCACAGAGGATATTTCAAAAGACATCATCATTTGGTTCCACAATTCATTTGGATAGAAAATTCTGCAACCCACCAGATCATTGAATTCAATGAGATTAAAACCAACAACACACAGACATTGATTTTACGTAGCCATCAATCACCTGATTTTGCTGCTCTTTTTGGTTGCCATGGCCATGGTACTCCTTTCCTCAGCTCTCATTCTCCTTTTCCTGACCAAAGTGCTAAAATTACATTTGAAAATACCTGTGATACCATTCTCTCCAGGGAAAGCACAAGTTGATCTTACGCCATTATAAAGTGTCTGTTGGAACTGGAAGGCTGGGCAGAAAATAGTCTCCTGTTTCTCGTCTCTTGCTTTATCCCTCGTTAGTTGAGGATCACCTGGAATGAAGTCCATTATCAGCCAACGACATTCAAGTATGTGATATCATATAAATAAAGATCATTCAAAGTGAGGTTAAGGGTCAGAAGATGGATCATGCCGTACAAGACAGTTTAGAGCAGGAGGGAATCAAAGGCAGTGGGCGAGTGGCCCTCTCTTGACAACTCTGGTTTCAAAGGGATTTGTGTTGTGAGAAAGGCCTCTTAAACAGTGGAGTAAGGGACAGTCCGTCCTGATTTCTCAGACAGAGCAGAGAGCCTGGGCTTTGGAAGATGTGCCAGAGGTGAGCACTTCATTATTTACTACAAGTAAATAAACCTAAAGGTATTCCCTACCCTGGATTCCATCACATTCATCTGTAAGGAGAAAGTTCTCAAATAAACATCCCGGGCCTCTACCCCAGATCATTGATTTAAATGTCTCAAGACCTCCATTACAGAACTTCGTTCTAGACGCTAAGAGAAAGGCATTTATCCTCCTCAAATAAATCTCTAGGCTGGTGATAGTGACAATCTGGAATTGTTACTATTCAAGTAAAGATCACTTTGACAAAATACTGTTTCTCTTCAAAACATACTTAGGTACTCATCTGACGTTTCTCTTTGTCCCCCTTTAGACACTTCTTCCATCCAAGTGTAACACACACACTCCTTGATCAAGTCCTTTCAAGTCAATCTTCATCTCTGGGCTGTTTACCCCTTCGTTCTCCTTAGGCAGATAATCAGAATACCCGTCAATCTCCCAGGCAGGAAATCATTCAGAAGAAACATTGAAAATAGAGGTGTCGTCTGCTCTCCCGAGGGAGGCGAAGAACAAAGGTTAAACAACGCCACCCCCGCCATCCAAGTGCCCTGTGCTCATCCATCTCTGATATAAGTACACGGTTTTGAATGACATTTGTGGGGGCTTAAAATGTGGAGAAGCACTTCCTCCGACATGGCAAATCCAGAGGCCTTTTTATCTTACCACAGGGAATCTGTGCTCGTTCTCCTCTTAAAAGCTCTCTTCTCTATACAGGTGAATACTTCAGATGAAGGTAATCTTCTTCATTAGAATAAGTACCGGCAGAGATTTATACATCTGCTTCATTTTACAAAGAATGTTATTTACCTGCATGTCCTTTTATTTCTCCAGCTCATTTCTTTATGAATAAATGTGGTGGGCAGGCCTGGAGGGCGTGTTTGAAAGGGTACAGGAAAGCTGGAAAGTGCTTAATGGAATACATTACTTTTTGATTCGAGATGTCCTCTGTGGATTTAAAATCTGCCTTTACATCTGCAGGGAAGATACAGGTGCATTAACTGTGCCCGTGCAAACCACTGAACCTTGGCTTTTCTTCCTGCTGGATTTTCCCAAGGCGCTAAAGTAGGGCAGCCGCCCAGCAGGAATACTCGAGTCCCCTCTGTTGCAACTGCTTTTGTACACTCGCCATGTTTCCTCTGCTTTAGGGGACCCTGGAAAGATCAAGCACCCCCTCCCTGATAATTGTCTCATCCTACAATAGGGGGCCACATGTGCCATGGGGGCCCAGACATTTATCAGGATGAATCTGCAGAGGAGGCAGCTGCGTGTTGTCTGCTGATAACTAGAGAATCCGAGTGGGGAAATTCAGTTGGGAACTTGCTGTGAAACTGCCAAGAACTCTCTTGAGCTCATTATCTGGATAAGAACCAGAATGGAGTGAATAGAGACCAAGAACAATGCAGCCTGAGTCTTTCTGGTGCCTTCTCGTACCTTGTCCTCCGTGGGCAGCTCACTTTAAAAGTCAGCGGGGCACTACCGGTTCTCCCTCTCCCTCTTAGAATCAGGTTATAAGGGGTTCCATCCTTGGCTCTTTTTTGCCCTCTGCAAACATGTTGTTCTGAGAGCTCACATCACGGCAATACATTCTGTCCTCAACTTTAAGGACCCGATTCTAATAAAAATTATTTTTTGTATTATAATAAATCTGTGAAATAAAACCAGACTACTCTCTTTCCCTTTAACAGGCATGTTTATGTCTCAATGAAGACTCAAATAATCACACAATTTATTGAGCACATACTATGGGGCCAAACATGGTCATGGGCAACACAAATTTGATGTTCACAGCAAGGAAATAATCACTCCAGCTTCACAGGTGGAGAAACTGAAGCTCTTAGAGAGGGTAATTGCTGAAGGTCTCAGAGCTTAACGGAGAAGTATGGAAACTGGACCAGGCCCCCCGATCACGGTGCCCGCAGCACACCCATCACACAACACCACACAACTGAAGTGGAGAGAAGAGGCCCCAGGGAAGTGTGGGGTACCCCCCCCGATGTCCTTCCCCACCCTTCTCACAGAGACTGGCCAACTCAAAGTAAACATCTGTTTCAAAGGTTCTGCACTCAAAATTCAGAGGAGAGATAAATAGTTCAGTATTTTCCAAGAAATAATACACTCTGTACCATCAAGAGAAAGCGCCTGTGTGTGGCTCAATCTCACATGAGGATGTGCGCTGATTACATCCCCCACTCTGCGCCCCTGAGGGGCCAACCAAGAAACATCCAGGCCGCTGGTATTTTCCGTTTCTTTCCCTAAATTCTGGTAGAAAAGCAAAAACTTATTGCAAAGTACCAGAAGTGGGTAGATTGCACGCAATTCAGCCCTGAGAGTCTGTCTAATCAATGTACTGGCCCGTATTTTTCACATTTTATGGGACAGCAGGGAAAATGGTTGAGAAGAGCCAATTTGCAGCTGTGTTCTTAATTACGCCTTCTTTGTGAAAGGAGGCGAATTTTTCAGCAAGAGACTGCAGCTGCATTCGCAAGACAGGAAGACCCAGTGCTCACAAGAGATAATTGAATGCCGCGGAGGTCCCGGATCCCAAGGTGGACTGAGCCACCACCTCTCTGTGTGGCCCGGTCAAGCCACTTGACTCCTTTGTGCCTCAGTCAAGCCTGCTGCCAAAGCGTAGTCAAGCAGCAGGAGCTGACTGCAAAACAGCTGCTATATGTGAGGAAAACTGTCCTGGATAATTATATCCCCCCAAGTCACTGTCACTTGCAAAATAGTGGAGTTCAAAAGTTCCTGCCTGCACTGAGTATCTTTGAGCTGTTAGCGCAGCCGAATCAGAATCATCCTTTCACACATGGGCAGTTTACTTTGGGCCAGAAAAGTATAAACTCCTGTGTTTCTATCCAGGTTAGTACCAGGTGTAGAGAGGAAGCATGGCAGTCCACCAACTCAGGTGCACAAGAAATTTAACAGTATTTCTCGGTAATCACACTTAATTTCCATTGACATCTTCATTCTCCAAGAGGAAAGGAGAGGATAGTGCCCCATATTCCCTGGTATTGCATTTAATTGTCAGAGTCTGTATATTACTTGCAACGAGGCACTGGGATAGCCACTGTGTCTGAGTCATCCGTCTATGTTGGCAACCCCTAAGACACTGTCATTCCTATCTCGTCGTGGCGGGCATTGTTGAATTGTCCCCTGTTCCTTAATGCACTGCTCCCTGGGTCAGGTAATTATCATGCTGCCTCTGGAGCATGGAAATGATTCTGCTATTAGAGGCATTTGGATGAGGCTGTCTAAGGCTCTTCACCTCTCCTGAGCTTCTTTCAGGGACAAGAGAATTATTCTACTGCTCCACCATCACTGAAGCATGAGAGAAAGTCAGTGGTTCCCCCTCTCTTCTCACAGTTCCTCAGTATCACCTGAATTCCTGGCCTCTTTCTGTCCGCCTGGGTTTGGGGAGGGATGGCGCAGAGCTCAGCTTTCATGGACACACTGCATCTAATCTCTTCTGTCTTATTTGTCAACCATCTGAGACTTTGATTCGGGAAAATGTCATGTGAGCTTAGGAAAAAGAAGACTTCGCCCAAGATATTTTCCACACCCAGAGTCCCTGCAGAACATGGGATTTCCCTATTTCTGCTATAACATTTCTAACAGAGGCAATGGGTGTTTGCGGGTTCAGACAGGTAGGAACAAGGGAAACAGAAAACACAGGAGTTAGTATTTCAGACACGCCCATTCTAACATCAAGTTCATTGCTTTTATCTGGAATGTGCCTGAGTGAGTTTTATCTACTTCCTTCTTTTCCCAGACGCTGCCAAGGAAAAAATTCAGAATGATGTCTGCCTGATTTCCATCCAGGAAGCACCAGACAGACACACTGGTTGTTAAAATATTGATGTGTGATATACTGGTGATAAATAGCTGCCTTTCAAGACCCCAGTTACTGCCACTGCTACTGTCAGCCCTTGAGCCTCTTAAGCAGTAAAATCTGGTACTTTGGGGGGGAAGCTACAGGATCTTACCCTGGCACTGTAACCAGTACCCATTCATACTGGCCAGTCCCTGTGCCTTCCTGCTGTTGAACATTCAGAATGTCACTCCTAGCTACCTATCTTCCTGAAACTTAGAGGACACAGAGCTGGGTGATTGCTCCTAAGTTAGTCCAGGCCCTTGGGGGTACAGATCCTTCATTCAGGCAGGGTTGCCTAGGCCTGTGAGCTACTGCTAAGCTTCTAGACAAAACCCCATAATGATTGGATATTGTGGCTGGTCCCAACTTCAAAGGAACTAGAGATGAAATCCGAATAACCTATCTTGAGCTCCCACTAGCCACTGGTCTTATGACTTTGAATGAAGACTTAATCTCTTAGTCTCTCTGACTGTCTTAATCACTGAAAGAGGTGGTAATAACTCCTGTATCCTAGGAATCAACTATAAATATCAAAAGGATAGGAAAGCTTTCCTTCTTTGTTGAATAATTTAATCCAAAACAACCAGGTGGGTCAGAGCAAGAGAGCAGCTGGGATATACGGGGAGGAGAGAGAGTCAGAGCTGAGCAGTGAGGTGGGCGGTCCTGTTGTCTGGCAGCGGAGGGACCACCGGTCCAGCAGGAAGGCCAGTGGCCCAGTGAGGGATCCGGAGCCTGAGTGTGGAAAGAAGTGCATTGACGTGAGAACCAGGGAGGGCGGCAGTGATTACGCGGAGGGACTGATCAAATAACAAACATATATTGAGAATAATGGAAGCCAAATTTTCCGTTGGAGAGGCGGTTACAAATGCGGAAAGACAAAACTAGATTAAACAGTGTAATGTTAGACTAGAATCGGAGGTGTTAGCAAAATTCATAGTTTTTAATTACATTGCTGGAAGAAGGAAATGTGCATGTAAATACGTGGGTGTGTGTGCGTTCTCTCACACACATAAACATATTTCATGGCTCTTTACAAGGAGCTGCTCTGTGGTCAGGGACACCTCTGAGCGACGAGCATACCCAGGGCCAGATCTTGGTTTCTCGACACCATTCTCCACTAAAGGAAGGAGGATTCCTTGGAGCAGATCAAAGACGAGAAACGGCTCTGCTTGGCTCTGCAATGGCTGAAGCAGAGAAAGTACAAGATCACTCTGAAATTCTATGTCAAAAAGTTAAAAAAAATAAAGGCTGGAAAAATGACAGATGTTAAAAGAACAGAGAAGCCAACTTGGTGTTCCAAGAGCCAAATCTGGGTCAATTTGCCCTCAAAATACATAAGGATAGTAAGAGATTATAACCCGTTAGATAACATAAGAAATCCAGTGACTACACTGATATAAACAAATGAATAAATAAAGAGAAGGGAAAGCTTTTTCTCTTGCAATAGAATGCCAACTAATCAATGGAGAAGAAGTAATAGAATTAGAGAAATCATTTGGCAACTGTCTTAGTAATCAGTTTGGCTATTAATAAATTAAACATCACTGGGTTTTAGCCTTCATATGAAAGCTATAGATTAGCTTCATAATGGGGAGGGAGGGGGGAGGAGGGAGGATGGGTGGAGGGAGGGTGATTGGTGGGATCACACTTACGGTGCATCTTACAAGGGTACAAGTGAAAATTACTAAATGTAGAATATAAATGTCTTCATATAGTGATTAAAAGGCCATGAAGGCTATGT